>JAQMYJ010000037.1:34388751-34407623 GCA_030014305.1 Clarias laeviceps
TTTTGTTGACAAGTGGGGCTTGAAAATTCGCCCACCCCCTTAAGTGGGGAATGACTGAAAATGTTTGAGAACCACTGGTTTAGATAGATAGAGTACTTTATTAATCTCAAAGGGAAATTGTAGTGTTACAGCAACCAGTTCACATAATATACAACAAAAAAGCAGCAAACAAGAATTGCAATGAGGGAGGAGTGGGAGGAATGTGGAAGAATAATAAGAAAAAGGTTAACACTTAACGTGCATTAATGAACACAACAATTTAAGGTGCATTAATGAAGTAAAAATTGTGTCAAATTTCAGGTGCATTAAAGAGGTAGTGCTCTATCTGAACATTGTTCTGTTTGTGTCTGGATATTGCTCATTTTTCACACAAATGAGGACAAACTACACTCAGCTGTAACTTATCCCGTATAACTTAACATCACTTAATACACTTAACATCTCATATACTTCTATTTCAATTTTATATCTCTTAGATGTAACATGTAGGTGAAAAGCTGTTTCTCCCATCCTCACTAGACCACAGGTCCTCACTAATCCCCAAATTTTGTACACATATGACTGCACCACCACTCAGGACAACATCCTGGCCCTCATCAAGAATGGGGGATGAGTCAAGTTACAGGGAACTATTTGTGAGTTTTAAATTTGAACCTGACCTTCATATTCTTAATATGCCTTTATCTGTTGTATGATCTGTGAACTGGCTGCTATATCGTTACAATTTCCGCTACAATTTCCGTCTATCTAAACCCCGTCTATCTAAACATCTATCTAAAGTCACTACACAAAGCACGTTTCTATAACAGCTTCTTTCCAGCCATAGTCAGATTGATGGCAAAAGAAACAACAAGGGAAGAAAAGAGCATGTCTGCCTCACCCTTGTATGTTTTCATCTCTGTCATATAGAGAACCGCTGCTATAATCAGTGTCTGTGTATCACTATTCTTCACCTATTTATTATTAAAGAACAAAGTGCAATATAAAAACGGTGCCATCAAATGTGCAGTTTAAACTTTCAAGATTTTCAATTAAAAAAATTTTAAAAAGTGCAATAGTTCGATATCTGAGGAACATGTTTAAAATATACTGAAGTACACTACAGTTGTAGATAATGTTATAGTGTATTATAGTAGATAGCTTACATCCTTATTCAACTTTTGTTATCTTTCTTTCTTTTTTAAATAACACTATGACACTCTTGAGTCTTTTATTCCTGAGATGAGTCTTTTATTCCTAATGTGACCTTGCTTAATGATGAATATCATATGCTTTTATCTTTAGGGTATAGTGTACAGCTTCTCACTCACCGTCTATACCGCTTTTGTCTGGTATCTAGGGTCGCGGGGAGCCTATCTCAGGAGACTTAGGGCACGAGGCAGGGTACACCCTGGACGGGGTGCCAATCCATCGCAGGGCACACAGGCACACTCACACACTCATTCACACACTATGGGCAATCCTGGGAATCTGCATATCTTTGCACTGTCGGAGGAAACCAGGGTTGTTGCTAGTCTTCAAATTCGCACAACAACTTTTGGATGCCGGATGCCCTTCCTGACGCAACCCATTTTATCCAGGCTTGGGATCGGCACTGCACCCAGTGGCTGGGGTTTGGGGATTGAGTGGGAATTGAACATGGACCTTCTGCATGGCATGCGAGAAACCTACCACTGAGCCACCAATGCCCACTGTGGGATCAAACCGGGGTACCCGGAGGATGGGGAAAAATAAGAAGAATGAAAAAAAAAGTTTACACTTAAGGTGCATTTATGAACACTGTTAACAATTTAAGGTGCATTAATGAAGTACAAATTGTGTCAAATTTAAGGTGCATTAAAGAGGTAGAAAAATGCTATCAAATAATATATGAATATTAAAATACTGCTTCTATGTACACGTGCATGATGATTGTATATACAGGTTGGAATTAAACAGCACATAAGGTTCACCAGCAAGTAGTAATGGAGAGAATGAACCAGCAAGTATATAACCAGCAAATATTAATAAAATGAAAAAAAAAAAAAGGAATGTCCATAGTGCAATAAAGACAGAATGTATATGAGCATATGTATTGTGCTGTCAGAGAAGGGGATCCCTGTCTTGACACAGAGCAGAGTTATTGTAAAATCTAATCGCAGTTGGCAAAAAAAGACTTCCTGTAGCGTTCTCAACAACATCTACAGTATGGAACTTCACACATTGCTCTGTTTGTGTCTGGATATTGCTGATTTTTCACACAAATGAGGACAAACTGCACTCAACTGTAACTTATCATGTATAAATTAACATCACTTAATACACTTAACATCACATGTACTTCTATTTCAAATCTATTTCATTGGAAACCTTGTACATACTGTACATTTGTAAGCTAAAGTTTTCTATATATTTTTTTTTTTTCTTATTTCATATTTAATTTCTTTATTTGCATACTCTATTTTCTTTTACATTTTAGCTGAAATGTTGTTGTATATGATGTATAAAAAATTTTATTTGAATCCATGCTATTATTCTGTGACATGATTTTTTTTTTTACACTGGTCTATTTGAGTAGTTTCTTTTCAAATGTGTGAAAACACTCTTAGATGTGACATGTAGGTGCAAGTTTCTATTGTTTAAGACCACTGCAGGAAACAAGGGTTTTCACACACTTTTAAGTTGCAGTTGCAGTCCAATATAAGGTGCAATCACAAGGTGTTGATTAATTTTCTACAACATTGCTAGTCAAATCTCAGTTTTTATAAATGTGCACGATTTTGTAGAACAGATGTCAATTGACGAGCTGTCAATTTTTGTGTCATTCACTTACACTTTAACACCTGGACTATGGGTGATCTCTGTCCAGAACATTTGTAAGGATGCTCTTCCTAGATTAAAGTTCTGCCTTCAATAACATCTGCCTGGAAAAGTTATTTCTCCCATCCTCACTAGACCACAGGTCCTCACCAATCCCCAAATTCTGCTCACCTATGACGGCACCACCACTCAGGACAACACTGTAATCATTCACACAAGGGAAGAAAAAAGCATGTCTGCCTCACCCTTGTATGTTTTTTTTTTATATCTGCTATAGTTAGTGTACATGTATCTGTTTTTTTTTTTATCTTTTACATATAGAGACCCGCTGCTATAATCAATGTACATTTATATGGTATAAGTCTGAGTTACTATCCTTCACCTATTTAGTATCAAAGAACTAAGTGCAATATAAAAACTGTGACATCAAATGTGCAGTTAAACCTACAAGACAAAGAGTAACTTGAAAAATTTAAGAAGTGCAATATCTGTACTTTTTTTTAATTACTGAAACCTATGCACACACACACAAAAAAATAAAATAATAAATAAAATCCAATGTACTCATAGTGTTGGTATGTGTACTAATGGCAAATAAAATCTCTTGAACCTTGAATCATGCTGCTGTGATGTAAGAGGAATCAATTGTACAATAGCTTTTATTGGAAAATAATCAACATAGTGATAATATATAACTTATTATAACTTAATAATTAAGGTAATATCCTTTATCTTTAGTGTATAGGGTATGAAACTATTCACAATAGAGTGGCATCTCGAAGATATACTACCTATGTTAGGCATGCATTTTCAGTTGTTTCATTTTTTAAAACTTTGCATGCGTATCCAAACTTTGAGCAGATGCAAACTGTGTAAGAGTGCATCTTAGAACATTTTCTTCTTTTTCTTTTTTTTTTTTTACAGTTCCTGCCCTTTCTGTGTATGTGCGAAATGTGTCTGTCTGAGGTTCAAGCTAAGACTATGGGTATATGGCGCAGTGGGAAAGTGCTCGCCCTATCATCCGGAGATTGCTGGTTCGATTCCTGGGTGATGCTGTAACCTCTCGCAGCCGGAGGTCTAGAGAGAGCTGATTGGCCGAGCCGGGAGGGATGAGAGGTACTTCGTGCTCCCACACTAATCACGGCTCTACAGCCAGATGATACCATCTGTCAGATGATACCATCTTGGGCCCCATCAAGAATGGGGACGAATCTGGTTACAAGGAACTGGTCAACTGGCCAGAACATTCCTGTCTTTGAAGAATCTAATCCTCAACATAGATAAGACGAAAGGGTTCATCAGAGGAAAGGGTTGACCGTCAAAGGTTTCTGGGCCTTCAGGTGGCAGAAAAACTGAGCTGGACCAAAAACACCATCGCTACAGTGAAAAGGGCCCAGCAACAATTGTACTTTAACAGGCTGGTAAAGATGGCTGGACTCAGCCGTCGTGACCTCATGCTGGGTCGACCGAGGACATACTGGATAGAGAGTGGTTTGAAAACACCACCCTGGCAGAACGAAAGTCATAGAGGTTTTAGAGAGGATCATTGGAGCTGACCTCCATGGAACACTTAATGCTGCAGAAAAATACACATAACCCAGCTCACTCTCTGCTCATGCACAAACACACAACATCAGACACCACGGCCTGGACAGGATATTCACACACAAAGCAGGTTTCTATAACACCGTCTTTCCAGCCACAGCCAGACTGATGGCAAAATAAACAAGGGAAGGAAAGAGCATGTCTGCCTCACCCCTGTATGTCATATAGAGAACCGCTGCTATAATCAGTGTACGTGTATCTGGTATAAGACTGAGTCACTATTCTTCACCTATTTATTATTAAAGAACAAAGTGCGATATAAAAACTGTGACATCAAATGTGAAGTTTAAACTTTCAAGATAAATTGCAATTTGAAAGTTTTGAAAAAGTGCAATAGTTCAATATCTAAGGAACATGTTTAAAATATACTGAAGTACACTTCAGTTCTAGATAATGTTACAGTGTGTTATAGTCGATAGCTTAAATCCTTATTCTGTTTATTCAACTTTTGTCATCTTTCTTTCTCTTTTCAATTTTCCAATAACAGCATGACACCGAGTCTTTTATTCGTACACCCTGGACGGAGTGCCAATCCATCGCACGGCACACACACTTACACAATTGAACCCGAACCCTGGAGGTGCAACGCGACAGTGTTAACCACTAAGCCGCCATGCTTCCTAGAGTACAGCTTATTATTCAGTATTTCATAAAAGACAGTGTTATTTAGTAACTAAAATGAGCCTAATAGTAAATTTAGTTAGTTATGAACATAACTAAATGTTTTACAGTATGTTGATTTTATTTAAGTTCTTAAAACATACTCTTTACAAACACCTGTTAATAACGTTATGTGATTTCATTCATTAAAGTACTATTGAAACTACTCACAATAGAGTGGCTTCTCTGAGATCTACTACCTATATGAGGCGCGTGTATTTTCAGTTGTTTCATTCTTCACAGCTTTGCATGCACATTCAAGCTCCTTAGCAGATGAAAACTGTGCAAAACTGTGCAAGAGTGCATCTTTGAAAAAGAGTTCCTGACCTTTTTGTGTATGTGCAAAACGTGCCTGTTTGGGGTTCAAGCAGGGGTATTTGCTTCATAAAAAATTTTTTTATTTGTATTTTAGACACTGTAAAATATTGACACAGAGACATTAATAAATGTTCTTATGCATACATATAATAATGCACTTTATGGAGAATATAATAGTTGAAAAAGTCCTTGTTTTTACACATAAAAATGTGAAAAAGCTGAATTTTTTTTAATATAGTAGTTAAGAAAAAAATGTTAAGTAAGCATATAATGGAAAAAAAGGAAAGAATTAATGTACAGTATTTACTACAACTGTTAATATAGAAGCAATGAAGCAAATATATTAAAAGATGAAAAAAGTCACTGGCTCATGGGGAAAATGAAGTGGTGTCAGTTTCGAGCCCGGCAGAGGATTTTCTCTTACCGGAGTATATGACATGTCTGGGAGTCGAGAAGCCCAAAACCTTGAACAGTTTAAGCAGATCATTGCGAAACTTCACTCCAATGAAAGCGTACAGGAAGGGGTTCACACAGCAGCGTAGGAAAGCGATGCCTTGGCATACATCCATGGCATAGAGGAGCCTGTTATCGTAGTTACACTCCGTGGTTTTATGCGTGCTCAGTCCCATCACCACGTTATACGGCAACTGGCTGACAATGAACACGGCCACGACGGCGAAGATCACCTTTAGGGCTTTATTTCTCTCAAAGTTTCTGGCTTGAATGAGGGTTTTAATGATACAGCTGTAACAGAAGACCATCACGAGTGCCGGCAGGACAAAGCCCAGCGCCATCTGAGTGACCACCATGGAGAAGCGGACTTCCTGGTTCCCGTTGATATACGCCACGCAGGTGTTGTTGGAGTTGACATCGGAGTAAATGATCTCAGGCAAGGAGAATAACACAGCCACCACCCAAGTGACCAGAGAACATATGCGTCCGTAGTGAATGGCATTGGAACGACAGCGGTGGGCGGAGACAGCTTTGGTGATGGAGAAGTACCTATCCACGCTGATGCAGGCCAACAAGAACATGCCACTGATAAAGGTGATCTTGTAGATGGCATACATCATCTTGCACAGAGGCCTTCCAAGTAGCCAGTCGGTAATGATGCTGGTGGCCCAGAAGGGCAGCGATACCGCGAAGAGCAGGTCAGCTACAGCTAGGTTCAGCAGGAAGATGTCTGTCATTGTCTTAATCCGCTTGAAATAGACGTAAGTCAGGATGACCAGGAAATTTCCTAGGAGAGCCAGGATGCAGATGATGCTGTAGATTGTTGGTAGGAACCATGATCTGAAGTTTCGATTGGATTCTTTCCCACACACCGTCTCAAATTTGCCATAATCAAATGTGATATCATCGTCAGTTGTTTCAGTCGTGGATTCAGTCGTCACATTGGACCAACTTGTCTAAAAATATGGGGTAAAACGCAAATTTACTCAAGTGCTTCAACACCTTTCATAATAAAGATACATAATTGTTATGCTGTTATTGCAGAATGTGCCTTAATATCTTTACAAGAAGATCAGCCGAAGGTAGAAGTAGTGCATGTGCAGCCATGCACAACCTCATGCTGCTAAATATGTTACCTGAAAGTGGCAGGACCACATCAACAGGACGGGACCTACGACTGCAGATGTAAAAGAACACAAATTAGAAAATAGATCTGTTTCTAGATCATAAATGGAATTTTCTAATCAAAACTCTGTGTAGTAACTCTCTTCTAGTAAACACATGCATTGTAGTTGAAATATTTGTACAATTTCATTTATATATATATATATATATCATATCATATATCTAATATATAATCTATTTATATACATTTAATAAGAATAAACTAATAGCAGACAAAGACTACAGAGATACATTATTTTTTTAGAACATTTAGTTATTTGGTTTTTAAAAGTTTGTACTCACCCGTGAACGAGACCATTGTTGTTGAATGAACGCGTGTCTGGCGTCTGCCGCACTTCTGCTTAGAATACAGTGATCAGCAACGTTTTTTTTTTTTTTCTCCCCCTCTGCTCATTGTGGAACCACATCTCCTGTCTTTGAAGCCACGAAAGGGTTTTCATCTCACCTCATACTGTTTCGAGAAAAACAAGCAATGAAAATAAGACTTTATCTGTACAAAGTTTATGTATGCTATCTTATGCAACTGATTATGAATTTGTTCATAATCTACTATGGTAGTGTGTGTGTGGGGAGGGGGGGGGTACTACAAAATGATGTACTACAAAAATACATCCTTTGTTTTCTGTGGCTAAAATTCTGTCCCATTTATTGAGAAAAAAAACTTCGAAGATGGCAGAATTAATGTTGATTGTAATAGCAAAAACGTATAAGTGGTGAGGTTTTTATGAAGTACCATGCAACGGCAATTTTAGTTGTAGTTGTTAAATTATTTATTCATAAAAATAAAAAAAAAATTCCCAAAATGAAGAGGAGCAAGGTGCAACTTGGTGTGTGCTTCATGAAGGCAAAACCAGCACTTGTATATTAAAAGACAAAATCCAAGATTATTTTTATTTTTAAAAAAATGAGAAAAATATGGGAGAAAGGAAGTACGATCAAGATGATGACCTGAGAACTAATCTGCACACTTGACAATGAAAGAACGACACAACAGATTATGCAGACAATGACATAAAGCAACAGCAGGAAAGGATGAACATAGAACAGGAGACAAACACACAGCTGACTTTTCTGTTCTAGTTTTATCTCTGTGTTACTCCATCACTTAATTGTCTATGTACTGTATACCCTGCGTTTTAGATGTTTCAGTTCAGTCCGAGGCCTAAATCCTAAGTTCTGGTCTTTTTGGACGATAAAAATACACTTAGCTGTTCTATTTGAATACCAGGCAGTAAATAAGTAAGCACAGAAACCCACCTGTATAACCCTGTCAGTATAACGTTGTGACTATGGTCAAACTGGTTACAACATTCTGAACTTTCACACACTGTGCTGAGGAAACCTTCCGAAAGCAATGTGAAGAAGAAACCTTTAGAGCAAGGTTCTTCAACTCCAGTCCGATAGGCCCAGTGTCCAGTACAGGAACATCTAAGCACATCCAGTGAACTAGTAAAACGAACAGATTAGTTGAATCAACTGCACTGGAGCAAATGTGCGATGGAAACTCATTTTAGGACTGGTTTTGAGGAACCCTGCTTTAGAGGATTGAGACACAGCTCTTTTTCGTGTGTTGCAGACTGTGAATAAGACTCCTGGAATAAGTCTTTCCGATTACAGCAGAAGCGAGTACAAATCTAGGTATATAGGAAAGATTATATAAGCCATTGATACATGGTGAGATTTTGGCCTAAACTGTTGGTTCAATCTTAATGGTGACCATATTGTGCCATATCCAACAAAAGAAGTAATAAATAAAAAAAAAATCAGGAATGATCTCTGGACAAAACAAGCCATGGTGTACCAGAATCAGACACTGGCATCATCATAGTAGTACCAAATAGTTATAAGGAATCATTCTCTACTAACTCAGCTGAATAACACAGGGTTAACCTGGTGCAGCTGCAAAGCTGCCTAATGTAACAGTTCCCACAGCGATATAAAGTAGGGCAGAGAAAATAAATTTTGGCCACATGGGAAAAACAACACTACTTAAGTTTTTTTTTTTTTTTTTTTAAGCCTTCCCCCTGTCTGAGACATGTGTGCACACAGGTACACGCTTGGTTTCGTGTATGCAGCTGTGGTTCATGTGTAGGCTGTGTTTTCAGCATGATGTGATCCATATTTAAATCAAGCGAATACCTAAGAATTAGAAGTCACTATCTAAAGGAAAAAGAAGCAGCTCTGTGAGTTACTGAGTAACCTTTGAAATCAACATGATCTCCAGTGATGTCACAGACTTGTTTGGTGTAGATTCTTTTAGGTTAAATATCTTTCATTTGCATGTTAGATTATTTTTTTTTTTATTAACAGTTTCCTAGATTACTACCAGTGCCATGTTGAAATGGTTACCGTTTTATATATGCCTAAAGAGAGCAGTGCAGTGGAGCTTTAGTTTTTAAAGGTTTAGGATTGAGTCTGTCCTGCTCTCTCGCCTCAAACACACTAACCTCCAAACGGATTTTTAGTAATATGGCACTGATAAAAAGAAAAAATAAAAAAAGAAAGGAAACTCTTGAAAAAATGAAAATGAGAATGTAAGTAAAAATGATCAGATGGTAAAAGAAAAAGCTCCATTTTCTTAACTTAAAGTTTGACCTTGAGGACAAACAAGTGATCTGTTTTCTGTGTCATAACAATCTTCTTCCCACGTGTTAATAAGATGGTGGTTTTATCAATAAGTAATCTCACCACCAACAGGGCTCTGTAGGAAAAAAAAACAAGATGATAAAACCACAAATCATAAGTTTCAGGGTCAAAGGAAATGCTTCAATGAATTATTTGTGTAAGTCTTTGTAATAAACTGATAACAAAACTTTCCCAAACCCAAACCCTAATCTGAACATCTGTAATCACAAAATCACACCTCTGTTCATGTGCTACACAAATTACAACTCGACATGAAAAACCAGGAAGCGACACTGTCAAACAGTCGTGGTTTCAATGCTTTTTTGAAGAATAAAAACCTTTTCACCAACCCCCACTCCTCTCGTCAATTTCCCCCATCCTAACCTTAGCTTTGGGTGTGCACAGGTACACACTTGGTTGCACCATGCAGCTGTGGTTGGTGTGTGTACTCGAGTGCTGCTAAGGAAAGGGGCGATGACAGGAAAATGAGCTGTGACCACAATCCAGGTGAGTCATGTGACCATGCAGCCAGCACTCTGCACTCCAAAACAGTGCAAATCTGTGATCATGTGGACGTGTTTGCATAGATTTTTCTTTTTCCTATAACATTATTTCTGGAACACTGTAAACTTAAATTGCATTTTTGCAACAACTGCAAGGCATCATGTTCAGCATGCAAAATCCTACATGCATTTGCTGTAATATGCACAAAAAAATAAAAAAAATAAAAAAATAAATAATTAAATGCAAAAAAAAATAACCTATAGAGTCAATTCATCAAACAATACTATGCTTTTAGTCAGTGCCTGTATCTATGAGGGTAGGTGTGATCTTAGATAAAAGTCTTTAAGAGCTGCAGATACCAAGACACAGAGATCAAAGAGAAAAAGAGAATCAGTTAAAAAAAAAACTACAACTTCCTTTCTGCAAGCCACTTTCTCCTGAGTAAAAAAACACTTTCATTTGTTAGTCTAATAACAGCCTCTGTCTATCACTGATAATAAATAAAAAAAGAAATAACACCTTGATGAAAAACATTTACATTTTTATATATTTTTATTATATGTAAATGTTACTTACTTACTAAATGTAAACTAGCCCTAACCCTACCCTAGTTATTATTATTATTATTAGTAGTAGTAGTAGTAGTAGTAGTAGTAGTAGTAGTAGTGTAGTAGTAGTATTGGTCTCATATTACTTGTATATTGTTAAATATTTGTATGTTTATTCTTTTATGCAGGTTTATACTTGTATAATTTTAGAAATATAGAAGTAGAAAAGTAGAAATATATATTTCATATAAAATATATCATACAAAATATTTTTCCATTACTTAAATGTATCTGCATTTACAACATTTTCCATCTATTTTTTCTGTTTATTATTATTATTAATAATAATAATAATAATAATAATAATAATCATTATTATAGGCCTAACATAATTTTTACAATGTATAATATAATGTAAAATATTTTTCTAGTACTTGCATTTATTTATCATTTAAATAATTAATTTACCTTTATTTTAAAAATTTTTTATTATTATTATTATTATTATTATTATTATTATCATCCTCGCATTACTTAAATATTTTTGTATTACTTGCATTTATTTAGTATTTCAATTTCTTTACCTTATTTTGCACCTTTATTTTTCAAATTAAATATTATTTTATTATTGTTATTATTATTATTGCTAATGCTAATGCTACTTCTACTTATTTAAATACTTACATACCACCTTCAAGCAGAACTTTTAGTTCAAATAAGATTTTTTAAAATAAATGATTGATTCATTTATTTATTTATTTATTTATTTATTTAGCACATTTTCCCCAAAAACAGAAAAAGGAACCGAAAGTCAGAAAAACATATTTAAGAGGAACAGAAAGTAGACTGACAATTTTCTTTAAACGGTAGCTAAATCTGATCATCCCTCCTACGTGGAACAGATCTGTGTACGCAGTGGCATGACTGCACAAAACCAAGTGATTCACATCACATGTTCTTTGCTTCTGAGCACTGAAAAAATGTTCATGGTTTCAGTGAATTACTCCTGGGTCTGTAATTGACTGTCGTGGGATTTACATTCGCAAACTTCCGGCCAATTCCATTTAACTCTAACGTCTGAGATATTTATAATTGCAGGATATTTAGCACTTGTATAATCACTTAATTTCTAATCATGCCATCACTGTAGTAATGCAGTAAATGTAAATAATTTCTCATTTGCTATTTAATAAAAAAGGGATATTAACTTTTAATACACAGAATAAACATTAAGTTAAATAGTTTTATAGAGGAAAAAAATGACACAGTAGCTATTGTTACACATTTATTAGTGTTCAGCAGCGTATAAATATCAATGGCTTACATATCAAAGATTTACATTCATAATAATGCAATACTGTATGTTTTATTTTATATTTAGTACATACAAGAAAATGTGAAATGAATATATAAATAATCTTACTATGTGTCATTTACTACCAGTGAATATTCATAACTGAAAAAGATATCACACTCTTTTCAACTAGGACAAAAGATAATAAATAGATAAGAACTATGTATGCTGTTTCTGTTTGTCTATCAGGCTACCAATATATGCTACCAACCCGAACATGTCATGCACCTCGGGTACAGTATGGAGTAGTTGTGTTTCCGAGAGTGTATATGATAAAATCAAATCCTGAAAGATCTCTAGAATTTCCCAGAATTACTACCTCATGCTCTCCTCCCCCTTGATGCAAGGCATTTCCTGTATGAAGATGTCTTGATTGAATAAAGCAGTTTGGGAGAAATAATAATAATAATAAAAAAAAATGACCCATCAATCTAATTTCCTCATACACAAGTTGCAGGTTAACTATGGATTAACTGTGTCTAGATACATAATCATTACATCATGCTTTACGTCCAAAAATCCATCCTACTTGCACACATTTGGCACAGAAATCCAGAAACATACTCAAAGTCATTCTCAACCTTTTTGGAAGAACACAAAAGAGTGACTCTAAAGGTCGCCACTGAGCAAACTCTCCTATCACATTATCAACTATCATTGCTTAGCCACCGTTGCTGATCATGCTGGAGAAAGCGCCGCTATCGCGCCGCGTGTCCAGACCAAGTTTCTGCAGGTCCACTCCCATGCTAGCCAGGACCTGGAGCAGGGTCATCTCTTGCTGTGTGGCCTGGTCGATCAGCACAGGACAAGTCGGGTTGCACTGAGGCCACTGGCACGTGTCGATCAGGTGGAAGGGGCAGCCTTTTAGTGGTATCTTGCTGTTTTTATTGGCCTCTTGAAGACTTCTGTCCCAGCACTGTAGAGCACGACTAAGAGACGTGCCCTTCACTTGGAAGTCCAACCAGTTACTGGAATAAGATGACAGGTTCAAGCAGCATATGATCAATCAGAAGAATATGGTTAGTTTTTAATAACTTTCATTTTACCTATTTGGTTAGTTGAATGTGTTTAATTAAATGTGTTTGTAACACGTACAAATAAAATCATGAGGTCATTTTATGACCCACATAAACCCAGGTGGTCCGTGCTATCATTACACTCAGCGAGGGGCCACAGGCTAGGTGTGTGAAAGTGTGAGGTGGCATTTTGGTGACATTCAGAATGTGACATGATGGATGCGCGGTCAAAAACAGCAGCATGAGCTCACTGTGCAAGCCTGCAGTGTCCTTACCTTTTAGTGATCAGAGTGTGGGACAGGCAGGATGGGGCAAACGCAGCGCTGGAAAAGCAAAAAAACATGTTGGGAGTAGCTTATCTATTGCATAAGCCTTTCTATAGAAACCACATTGTAGCTTATCTAAACTATTGTACATGTTTAGTTCTATAGATTGTATCGTTCGAGGTACTGTAGAGTAGCTATACAGTATGAGTACACAACTTACGTCACATCTTTAAGGGAGTTTTTCAGTTCTTTCCCGAGATTCTGCATGTAGGTCCATTGCTGCTCGGAAAGGGATTGTGCGCCCATGTAAATGTTCTCCAGACGCAACTGTTCCTCATCGAAGAGCCACTGAACCACAAACAACGGCGCTGCCAAGAACAGATTTTACTCTACCACCATTGAATTTTACATCTGATCTTTACATTTCATTGCTGCAAAGCCTGAGTTATGACCATTATGAATCAAGAAAAATACCTTTTAAGACTAACAGACCACAGTAATTGACTAAAACTTCAAGGAATATTTGTGTTCACATCCATCAAATGTTCACCGAATCGAACGCCTTAAATATTTTATACTTGCTTCTGAGTACGCAAACTCACAGCTCAGGAAAGAGTACAGCTTGTGTCCGAAAAAGCACTGCCACTCCTCTCCTCGCTTGTAATGCTGTTTACACTTCTCAGGGATAACTCCACTCCACATTCTATGGAAAAATAAATTAGTTTTTTCTCATATAAAAGTTACAGAATTAAGAAAAGATCATACAAGAGAACATTTTTATGACTTACCGTAACCCTTTCTTGATCGCATCAGCTGGAGTGCAAGAGAGACTGTCTGGACACTCTTGAGCCTTTTGCTGCTTGCTCTCCAGAAACCATCCGGAATCGACCAAGCCTCGAACCTGCACATCTGCACCAAGCTGCTCTAGCTGACTAGCCACCTTCTCAATGTTCAGCAACACACCTGTACCTCCAGCACTGCAGGTAAGACAGAATAAATACTGTATGTTCGATCTCAATTGCGATAGAAGAGAACTTGAGATGTCTCGTTGGTGTGATAACTGCGTGCGTGGCTGTGCATTCTTTTTTTGGCCGACCAAACATGCCGCTAATCTGGGAAGAATCTCCAGAATTCAGCATCCCATTGTGGAGGGATATACATAAATATTATGTCATAGCGGTATACATCTTCATAGTGGACGACAGCACGAGCTGAAAATAGAGCTCCTGCCAGGGTAATGTGTGCTGCTCGGATGGTGATGGCAAGAAGCTGGTCCATACATGGAGAAAGCGTCGAAGCCCTCTGTTCCAGTTCCATTGTGTCTATTGTTTCCAGTAACGCGTTATTGGGATCTAAATGTATCTTGACAGCTATAGTGAGTTGTGCCGCTACTTATTACGGCCTTACAAAGCACAACAAGATACGATCATAGACATAGCTCCCATTCTGATAAGCCACTTCATTTAATAAAACAATGAACATAGCGCTGTTCAAATCTTAATTCCAATTGAATTAAGGAGTGCACATTGAATAATTCATTTCCCATACCATAACATTTAAAACGTTTAAATTTCAATAGTTACAATCCGTTCGAAGTGGAAGTTTCTATGGAGGATGGTTCATATAAAACGATTGAAAACCATATGTCAGATTATTTTGTTGTGTTCTATTCCTTAGTTATTACCTCGTTCCAGCCAGCATCACCACCTTGGCCTGTTTCAGTCCTCTGGTTGCAAGATCTTTGATCAGCTCCCGAATGATCACAGATCCCATGAAGGAGTACTCTGACATGGAGCAAACACAAACATAAAAAGGGTAAAAAAAAAATTTTTTTTAAAGGATGCAGTTCCAAAGCTTCAATTAATGTTCCCATCAAGCATCTGAGTGACTTTGACCTGGACTTTGGCATGAATGTTTGTGCCAGATGTGCTTGTCTAAGTATTTCTGATCTCCTGGGATTTTTTTCACACAGCAGCCGGTAGAGTTTACACAGAATGTTACGAAAAGCAAACAAAAAAATTATACCAGCAGCATTTGAGAGATATAATGGGACAATGGCCATGTTGAAGTTGACAAGAAGGTTGTGGGAACTCAAACAACCAGGCTTTACAACCACAGTGAGCAGAAAAGCATCTCAAAACCTTGACAACAATGTGGACAGCTGAAAAAAACGAAACGTCTATATGTGTTTTTGTTATGGAGTATATACCGTGTTTGATTTTTGTTGGGGCGTTGTAAGTGAGGTGTTTATGAAAGTTTGTTGTTTAAAAAATTGAATCATTAGCTAAAAACATTTTTATCTTTCAATAAAAACATTAAATTCACTGAACCTTTAGACAAATTTCTATCCATATACTAATAGAAGATTGAGTGTCACCTGTCTCTTTCGCTTGTTTAGTCTTTGCTGCTGGTTTGTTCCCACTCCATACATCGCTCGAACAATAGGGGACAAACCTGCTCACAAAACACAGATAATTACATTAGATACACTGTACGATGTCCTCAGTTCCTCAACACATGTTTTTACTATTACACTTATGATGCACTTACACAATGTTGGCATTGTACCAGTGTGGATTCTCATCAGCCTGTGGAGACAGGATTCCAGTTCCTAAACCACACACACACACACACACACAGATTCACAAGCCTCATGACAGAGAGAAAGACTAAATGTTGGTTTGCATGTTAAAGCTACAGAAAGTGATAGATAGCATCCTACCTTTGCGTGTCTGAGGCCAGTCAGTTGAGCTCATCAAGCGAGGGATATTTTTATATCTGGAATCACAGGTCTCTTTGTTGTAACAGCACCACCCACCTAAAAATAATTCACTAATATTAGTCGGACATCCGGTTTGACTAGGACAGCCCCATTAGGCTGGCGTTCAGGCTCTCGAGGTATGGACCACCTGCACCAGCAACGCTTGTAAAAGCAGCAGCAAGAGGCATGACTGGTACAGGAACATCTAAGAGTGTTAACTCTCACATTAATAAATAAGGGGGTAAGAGGATAAAAGTATAAAATTAAACTTAAAATTGAACTTGAAAAATTGCACTAGCAAGACACATCACTGTAATCTATCTGCTGACGAGGAGCTAGGCTAGCTATTAGCATTCAGCTAGTTATTATCATGCTAGTTAAGGTTTGACAAATTTATCATAGAGCTTTTGTTAGCCTTAGCTAATGTTTTGCTTACTTATCCGGGTTCCTTAATGAAAGTACAAGTAATTTGTCATCTTTAACAAAAATCAAATATGAGAATCTCTCTTTCTTTACTTTTTAAAGAGTTCAAAGCTAGATTACAACACAGATGGGTTATGTGACTGTTAGTTTTAGATGTCTCAGGTATAAAATAGTATGAAAAGCTAAATCACACTGAAAAAAAAGTAATGTTTTTGTTTACAGGACAAACGTTGATCGAGTTATGAGCAAAGTCAAAGTTCTAATCATTTTTCCTTTAAAGAGATTGCAAGCAATCCATAAATTATTGAGAAATATCGAAATTATTTTAAACTACTGAGCAATATACAGTATAAGATCTTTAATGTCACAGGTGTTATAAATACTTTAAGCGAAGAATTTAAAACTTCAATTTTAAACTTCAACCAAAGAAAGACTTTTTCTCACGAATGCAGTTTTATTCTTCCACTACAGACCCTCAGCAGCTTCATTATCATTATCATTATTCAGCTACACAGTAAGTTGCTTTTCTTGTCCTGCGTCAACACCATCAATCGTACTTTTTAATGCAAATGAAGCAACAGAGTCCAAAAACACAACAAAAAAAAGAGCATGCCTCCAAGAAGTTGAGCGGCGGTCAAAATGACGCCGAGCAGAGCATTTAAGCCCGCTGACGGCCCCTTGACAAAATTAACCTAGTTTTAAATACTCACCCTCCAAAAATATCAGCCACCTCTTGCTTCCTTTGAACTCCTTTAGGTAAAAACTTTGGACGGCAAATAAATATAGAATGGGAGAGAATAAGAAGAGGTTACAAATGAGCTTGGGATGTGTCATCGCCATATCAGGACATTTTCATAATAGTTTTTCATCCAATATTTAATATATATAATGTATATCAAACTAAACTATAATGTAAATGATTGAAGTCTTCAGGAAAGGATTACTTTGCTCTTTATAATGTCAAGCTACCCTATTTATTTATTGTATTGACTAGTGATGGATTGACAGTTTATAACTGCTACAGTGTAAGTGATAACAGGAGCTAATTAGTTTTGTGAAAATCCCACAACATTACATATAATCACAAATGGATAAAAATACACCAAGTTGGTCTGTAATTGTAAGAATGAAGAAAATTCTCGTGATCTCACCCAGCCGCAGTGCCATCGTTGCATGTAGCTGGTGTGTTCTTCAGGAGGTGCAGCTTCATGTCATCAGCCGGCTTGTTCGCGGATGCAGCCTGCTGTGTCCCCACACGTGTACCAGAACTCGACGCAATGTCATCTTCTAGGCCGATCTCTGCAGATGTACTACTGGGTTTTTTAACTGCTCTGCTGCTTGGTTTGGCATTTCGGTTGTTCTGGCAAAAAACGCCTCCCAGCATGAGCAGGAATATTACATGACACAAGATCTTCATATCCAATCCAGCAGGCCCTCTTTTGGAGAAAAAAATGGAGATGAAGCAGAAGAAGAAGTTATTTTTAAAAATGTCTTCAAAACCATGACAACATTGTTAGCCTCGATTTTACAATATGGCAAAGCAATTACTCACATGAGATAAGATGAGATAGGACATTCGAGTGAGTAAAACAAATTGCGTCTATGGCTTTCTAGACGAAATCAGTTCAAATACGCAAAGGTATCAGGCAATAGAATATTAAAAAATATAATAAATATATCATCAATTAAGTCAAAATTGTGTAACATTTGTCATTATTATGCTGCTAAATAGCAAATAAAAATTTACTACATTTGTTTATACAAATTTTTTGCTCATTTTAAGCTAAAAATTTTCTTTCTAGTAGGAAATGCCTGATATATGGAACTATCTTCTTAGGAGAATAACATTTCAATGTTAAAATAAGTAGAATTTAGTCTAGAACTTGGCTTAAATGCTATAAAAATTTTAAAAGGAATATTGTATGAATGTTTTTATTCAACACATTATCATATCATAAAGCAAAATATATTAAATATAATATTTTGTTATGAATTAAAAAACATACAAATAATAAACTGATTTCTACTAATTTTACTTATTTTCTGCTTAAATTTGGTTTTGTAGAAATAAATGGTAAAATCTGTCCCAATGTAACAAGAAAATGAAGTTTGAAATGAGCGAAAAAATGGACAGAATGGCTTTAATAATGGGACACATGTTCTATAATCTTACATTACATTACTAATTAAATAATAGTGAGAAATAGTAGGTAGATTTACCAAGGTAAATGTAAAAACTATTTTTCTGAATAGTTTTGGTAAAGCCAATCACCCTTGAATTGTCTGGAATTCAATTTTCTTGAAATTCACAAAATGGTCCACCAATAACATCTTGAAATGAGTAACTGTGTCTAG
>JAQMYJ010000037.1:34407723-34434428 GCA_030014305.1 Clarias laeviceps
TGTCTACTCACTCTGACTTAATGTTACAACTCAACCTGCATTGTGACATATATAGTTAATGTCACTGAATAATAACAAATTGTGAAATAATTTTCACAGCAAAAGAAACATACCCTTTATAATCACCCGGTCCTGGTCACCCTGTTCTTTGGAGAACTCTTCAGTTGTGTGGACCACCCTGGCCTCTGTGAATGAATCGAGAGTTATTGACTTGATGGTTTATTGAAGCGTGCAGCGATGGTCTTGGACTATGGATATGGATGTGCTAGGTTTTATAGTGCCACCATATGGATTGCATTTCCTAGCATCTCCCCCCACCCCATGCACTTTGAGCCAGTGCCAGCTCCGAGCTGTAACTGATGACACACCGGCGCTGGACGCTTGATGCCGAGGAGAAAAGATAACAGGCACACTACCAACCATATTTCAAATGCAGGCCCTACCCCTCGAACTGCGTCCCACAACTACTCCTCCCTCGCTGACGGCTCGGGCCGGCTTTGATTTAAACACCTACATGGCTGAAATACCTGCACGGCTCTTCAGATACATGGCATGCAACAGGTCAGTGGAGTGAACGTCTACACGCTCGAGCAAGAAACACGAGGTCCTGAGGTAAACGGTGCTTGTACAGCATGCCAGTCATCAACAAGGATGGCTAACAAATACCCCAATACATTATAACATATCATAAATTATCTAATATTGAAAGATCATTATATATATATTTATATATACATTATATATATACATTTAATCAATAGAATTTAGCCTTATTTTGGACAATTTCATGGCAAGTTCAAGATTCTCTTGAAAAATATAATTAGAAATTGGCTTAATAATATTTTTTTAGAATTAATTCATAAAAATTATTATCTTATACAAATTAGTATTAGATAAATTCGCCTATTTTCACTTGCTATATATACCTTTTCAACATTTTGAACATTTTCAAATTAAATATAACAGCTAATAATCTGTTAAAAATATAAGATGTTTATTGGTATTTCTTATAAGACAAAGAAAAGCTCTACTAGTGTAATAAAACAGCATTCTTAAAAAAAAAATGTATTAAAAAAATTTGCAACTGTGAGCGGCATTCAAATCAAACCAGGACTTACAAATGTAATATCTGATGAATGAAAGCGTAAAAACGATTGATATTTATAGAAGACATCAACCATAGTACAGTGATGAGACTCTTCACTGCTGGACTCTGATCCTGGCCGACGTGGCGCGGGGCCCACTACAGCCGTTCCCATGAATATTCAGTACAGTAGAACGCCTGATTGTTGGAAATCGATTGATTACTTGTCGCACCTAGCAGAAGAGACACATCTGTCTGTGGGAACTCTACACACATTAATTCACCAACACCACTTGCACATTACAGGAACTCGGCTTGGAGTTATTGCCACATCCCCGTACAGTCCTGACCTCCATTTCCACCTATTTGGGCCAGTAAAGAAGTTCCTAAGAGGCCCTTCGACGTGATCGTGTCCGATCATGGCTTCGTTGTACTGAGAAAGCTTTCTATATTGATGGTATCCAAGCACTAGTGATAAATAACAAAAAAAATAAATAAAGGTTTTTAAGATTTTTTACTCTCATAACATTGTTCTGTTATTCTGCACAATCAAAAGTCGCTTTGATTTGCTCTTATATCAAAAGCATTTACGTTAATTTGTGGTGCACAGGCACTTGCTAATCATGTTTAAAAAACATTTTCAAATCTTTTGAACACTGATTTGGCCTCTTATGATATTTTATAATTTTACTTTTATATATACTTTTTTGTTACATCAATCAAAATCATATCAGATTTTCCATGCTGACTTGATTATTGTGAATGAAACATGATGCAAAAGCAATTCTGGTAACCAGAGAAAAAAAACTGAAACCTGATTTTATCTCCGATATTATCTTTAAACCTGAAAACACTAAGAACTCTGATGTGGATCTTTTGTTGTTCTCATTGCAGAGTCTGAACTGAACTAATCTTAAGTGAAATATATTTTAAATTAATATTCTATTTCCAGAAGCTTGTGAATAGATAAATAAAATTTGAATTTGTGCTCTACTGGTCTAGATAAACCAGCTTGTATGGTATGGTTCATTTCTATTTATTGCTTTAATGATTTATTGTTTTATTTATGCAACTAAATAATGCTAAAAATGCCAAGTATCTTGTATCAACGCCGTTATTTAACGCAGTAACTATTTAAGATTTGACACTTTTTAAAAACAAGTTTTACAGTGTTGCGTGACGCTAAGATATTTTTTACTTTTATCGTGATAAGATATCCGAGTGCTTTAAAGCGTTGCCAGAAAATATTTCACATACATGAAAATATTCGAGTAACGAAATATCTAACCAAGTCATCCAATGACATCGCTTTTTTGGATTTGATCTACTGAGCTTTCATTCTTTTGCTATTTAAACGCATGCAAGCCTCATTCTGTCTTCCCAGAAATCATTGCAACAATCTGTTAAGCAGACCTCAAAACACTTAAAAACCAGAGAGAAAAAAACACTGGTGTAAATCAAGCAAGAATGTTTAGAAGAGAAAAAAAAGCATTTAGATGGCATTGTGCGGTCTTTTATGTCTTTGATATCTGCTTCAACAGATTTTTGCAGAAGCTGGCAACAGACAGCGGCTCTTGGGATCGATAGCGCAGACTCTGGAGCGTGGCTGGAGCTAAAACACTCACACACTCTTACCTCGAGAATGACCAGATGCCTGTGATGCCTCATTGGGTCAAAGGGAAAGACAATGACATATACAGAGTACAGTCAGTGTGGGAAAAATCACAGAGAAATTACACTTTAGTGGAAGTATCCAGCCAAAAATGTACTTAAGTGAAAGTTAAATGTATGCAAGTATTAATACATACATTTTCATTAATTAAATTAAATTAATGTTGCGTTCACATGTGATAAATTATGTTAGTTATTTAAAGGTCCTGTATTTTTTTTAAACAACTTTAACATGTTAACACAGCTCCGATAAAGTGTGTATTAATGTTCCAACTGAAATACCTTCAGATAACACATCCTTTCAGTCCTCAAACTCCCTTTATTTCACTCCTCTTCCAAACACGCCATTTCAGTGTCTATGCAGATGACCTACCACCGAGCCACACCCTACCAGCTGCATTGAGAAACAAGCCAGGGGAGAGTATCTTCTTATATGAGGTCACATTAGGGGAGAATCTAATTGCCTTTTTTTAAACCCCAACCAATACAAAAATGGAAAAAGTACAAAAAAGCAGTAAGCGTATTCTTTTTTTTTTGTGCACACACAAAACATATCCATCTGAATGTCTAAAATCCTTTTGCATAATATGTAATATGTATGAGTTTTTCATAATATGTCCACTTTTAGTTATTAGTAGATGCTTTATATTATAAAGCAACTACACTGTTTTGCTAAAAACATCATTTAACCTGTAAATTTGCTAACGAATCAAACAAAAGTTAAATTTCATGTAGATAACCAATATTTATGATTAGCAACAATCTGACAGGCTACGCAATTTTGTTAGCTATTGCAATTCATTGTATCCTGCAAAGGAAACATGCTAACTTTAAAAAAGGGGCAAACTTACATGCTTTTTTCAAATTCCACACTACGATCTTTTGGCTTGTTCACATTCAAACTTACATGAATAGTTATGTATGAGGAGGTCATTGCAGATATCAAAAAAAGACACAATTCCTCCTGGGTTTTTATTTTGTCTTATTTTCTTCATTTGTTACTAAAATGAAATAATTGGATAAGAAAAGTTGAAAACTTTTTTTTAGGAAATGATGCATTGATGCATTTTCTGGCACTTATGCTGATTTTTTTGTTGTTATTGGTCCGCTCAAACACTTACAGTTTCTATTAATTTATCTCTATAAGACATTCTGTGATCATTTAACTGTAAAGAGATCGGTTATCTTGAGCTGGAATGCCTTTTCAGAAGGTCATGGGCTAGGACGAGGTGTGTGTCATCGCCACACACTACAAGCAAGCTACATTTCTCAGCTGACACCCATCAAAGCATGCCACGCTGCTGGGAATCGTAATAAATTGCATTTTCTGCGCTCCAACATGCAAAAAGGTTGTGATCGACAACTAAACCCAATACCCAAGATTTAAACCTTTGCATTTTACATGCTTGGTGCATGACTAGGATGTTTAATGAATTGAGATTAATGCATGGAATTAAACACTTTAAAGGCTAGCATCACATGACATTTATGTCCAATAGCTTGTCAGCAGTTCTCAAGTTCTCTTTTGTTTCTCTGAAAGAAATACGCATAATGTGCGTAATGAGAGGGGGAAATGTCGTTCCCATTCACAGAGCACCTACACTAGGACACGAGGAATGATGACGAGGGATTGCGTGGCTTAGACGCATCAATCTCCTGACATGGCATGGAAAGCTTCAAAGGATTAAAGCAAAGTACAAGTTACTAACAGCAGACATTATGGAAGGTGACATGCTAACCTTGTGGTGGGATCGATAGCTTTGTGTGGTTCAAAAACAAGGTATGGCATGACTGGTAGTAGTCAGCATATAAGATTTGTTTTTCTTTTTAAAGAATGAATACATTTGTTGTTAATGTTGAAGGTCTTAAAAGAAGATGTAAATGAATATGGTCTAAAACAGAGCCTACATGCATGTGCAGGACCAGTGTGAGCTCTCTGTTACAGGCCAGGGTAGGGAACATCAGCATGAGCCTGTGGAAGCAATCAGCAGTTACCTAACTGGGTCATAAGCTTGGCCGAATAGCTCCAAGAGCCAGCCGAGGCTCATGACAGACGCAAGTAGCTACGTGGCCTTGGAGTCAGCGAACACCAGCGCTGTCATGGGCACTGATTGATTGCCGCAAGGGTCGTGTCGCTTTGAAACACCTAACATAAGCCACCCCAGCTGATCCAAAACGTGCCAACACAACTGCGGGCCCCCGAGCGGTGAGATGACTTACAAAGGCAAACATTCATACATCCACTCATGTGCTCGCCTGTTCCAAATGACACTAATGTGCATTTTACTGTCACGTTTGCATGAGTGATGGAGCTACAGCTTAGCATCGGACCACACACATGCTAACTTCTCACTCACAAGTTGAGTGCACTTTTAGCGAATGGCAACGATGATTATATCTAGATTAGAATAGCCGGTGTTTAAATGGCGAAGAGTAATCAGTGTGATTGTGGACATGAACATTTATGGAAATGTTACTAATGTATCTGAAGCAAGATTTTTTTTTTTTGTCTCATTAAACTGATAAGTTCAATTAACATAAATCAAATGAAAACAAATAAAAAATCCTTAATATCATAACATACCATTAAAATAACTATGCTGACTAGCTCTAAATTTGTTTGCATAAATGTGAGCTGTATAGAGAAGAACAATCTTCATCTTTGCACACGTGTATGTGATGTACACTTTTAATTAGTAGATTAATTTTCTACATTCTACAACAATACTGGATCTTTTTTTCAAAACTATGAAATAACACATACTGTATGGCATTAGGTAATTAAGTAACAATTACCTAATTCATTAATAAATTCATTTTATTTATTGCTTTAATAATTTATTGTTTTATTTATGGAGCCAAATAATGCTTAAAATGCATTAACATAACACACATGACATTAATTAAGCAACATCAACAGTCAGATGTTATTTTAAGACACGAAGGTCAGCTGATCTGGAACAGGTCTTGCGGGAACAGCATTGTCAAGTGCATTTGCAAAACCCATCAAGCTCCATGATGAAACTGGCTCTCATGAAGACCTTCCCAGGAAAGCGAGACCAAAACTTACCTCTGCTCCAGAGGAGCCTCAGAAATCACCAATTAACAAACAGCACCTCAGATTAGAGGCGTTATGAAGCTTTACAGAGCAGAAGTAGCAGATACATCTCAATATCAACTGTTCAAAGGAGATTATTGCATATTTTGGACGCCTTCAGCGTTGTTTTACAATTTCGAAAGCAAGAAAAATCAAGAAAAATCAGAGAATTAGAAGGCGTGTCCAAACCTTTCACTGGTAGTGAATGTGTAAACGTGCTTGAATATGTCTAAATTAGCCACTTAATTAAGCCTTAATTTACTCTTGAAATTCAGGTTGAACGTGAGATTGCCTTGCGGAGGACAAATTTCTATTCTATTTAAGGACAACTCACATGTCCAAGCATGAGCCGACCTGAATATGAAAAAAAGTGTACAGGTCCTTTATGATGTGTATCACAGCGCGGATTCTGCTGAAAGGTCTGAGCTTCTGAGAAACCGCAGGCCAAGCACCACCCACACCTCAAAGTGGACCATTAGTTCATTTTAAATTTATCACTACCTGACAGATAGCGTTTATGTTAGGGCACTCAACTTATAAATGAATCCTTTGCCCTTTGCATCTATATGGTAGACATTTTAGGTGGCACCATAAGTGTCATGAAAATATACAATGATACCAGATCATTTTTTTTACTGATACCGATATGTTTTAAATGGGGAAAAGATTTAGGAGAAGTATGTTCCCGTGCCAAAACCTTAAAGACACGTCTGTCCTATTGTTTAAGAATACTGTAGGAAAACAAAACAAAAATGGGTTTTTATTTACAGCACAAACCAATGAGATATGATTGATGGTGATATATAAAATACATTTTATAATTGGAACTAGGACATAAAGATGCACAAGGACTGGATGTTGTGAGGCAGGATGAGCTTTAGACCTTAAGCTTTGTGATTGATGGTCACTTTCAAAGCCAAGAAACACAATGATCTGCATCCGAAAGTTTTTATGAGCGCTGTGGATTTATATTAACACCGCTCGCAAAATTTACAGCAGCGATTCTTCACAGTCTGAGGACCAAGCCAGTTTGACTTTTCATAGCCCTTTTGCTGATTTCCTGCTCAGTGTCAGCGCAGATTCTTCTCAGAGGTGAACTTAGGCAAAGCGCTCGTGCAACAGACCATGAAAAACAGTTACGCATATGTTAAGCGTGAGCGATTTTAACCATGAGATTATTCCTATAAAAATTACAGGAAGCATAAAAAAACAGGATGATATAGATGTTAATTTTATGGTTTGCTCTTATTAACACCTGCATTGTCCCTGGAGTCATCACTCATGGTTTTATTTAACGATAGTTTTGTCACCCTTCACAGGTGCCAGATATGTCTCTGTACAAAGCTTGTCTCTTTTTTTAAAGCCTTGCATCATGAAGATGTCAACACTATTAATCTGAAACGAAAATAATCCCCTGCATTGGCTTAACTTTAGATTGGACGCTGTGTAGGTGCATGCTGTAATGCTGCAGTAATCCTGATGTTTTTTTTTTTGCATGTGGAACCCTGTCTAGAACACATAATAATACGATACTTATAAACAGTGGATGATTCAAGTCCAATCAAGTGGCTTTTTGTTGTCATTTCAACCATGTACCGATGGCATAGTAGGCTGCAGGTGCAGGTGTACAAGAGACTGCACTATGGATGTGTGTAAGTGTGTGTATAAACAGTGATTCTGTAAAGAGTAAAGAAAAGTCAAGCACTGACAAGTACATTGTTCTAATATGGGAATGTATTGCAAACTGATATTACAATATAATAACTGATGCTGTAAGCAGCAAAAATGCAGGTGGCCAGTATAGTACTGTTGCCTATGTTGTTTTAGCAGCTGTTTAATCAAGATATGTGGAAAAAATATATAAAAGTTAGTGTAATGCTGCTTTAGTGGGGTGATGTTAGAGATCTGGATTGACTGAAATCTCAATAGGGTCCAGGCACAGAGGGATGTGTTCATGTCGAAAATACTTTGAGGGTCCTTTTTGTCCAGAAAGGTAAGGGCCAGGTGGAGGGTGGCGAGCATGACATCATATGTTGATCAGTTAGGATGATACTTGAACTGCTGCTGAGGTTCCAGTGAGGGAAGAGCAGGATCTTGATGTGCCTTATGACAACCTTTTCAAAGCAATTTATGGAGATGAAGAGATATTAGTGTGACTGGTGGTCTGGTGGCTTGCAGCCACACTGGTCTACACACGAAACCAAACTTGGATATTGTTCAATCTGGAAGGGCGTCATTACTATCACAGTCAGGTGATATTTTCCTGAAGTTTTAAGCGATGTTTTCTGGTCCTGTAGCTTTCACGGATCAGAAGGTGAACAGTTTAGATGTTATTCATCCATTGGTTTCTTCAATAACAATTGTCTCCTGGTTATGGTTGAGGTGGATCAGAAGCCTATCCCAAGAACATCAGAACATCTGTTGTGAGCAAGGAACACAATCTGGCACATCACAGAGTACTATATATCACACCTAGTGGCATTTTAGAGTATTCAGTAGTTCCCCTACTGACATGTGTGGGATGTGGAAAACTGAAGAACGTGTAAGAAACCTACATGGACACAGCATATACCAAAAAAAACAAGAAACAACTCTATTAGACTAATAAACTGAAAATGCACAATTGACATTGCAGGTCAAAACTTCTCCAAGACCCCAAAAGACCTGCAGACCCCAGTGGGTCTTAAGGTGTAACCCAGTGATTTAACTTTTAAACCGAGAACAGCATGACATCATTCCATACTATTACTAACTGAAACTTGTGGGTCTTTTTGTGCACTTGCAAATTTTCATGAAGTTTCATGAACACTTGTTTGCTGCAAATTCATTTCAGACCTGCCGAGACTAAAATCTGTGTTTCTTTGGTAATGAGTTTTAACTGTTTAACTGTTTCTGAGAGATGAGAGGAGAGAGGAAATGTGGTAACCTGAAGGAAACCCACACAGTAATGGGGAGAACATGGCAACAGTAACTGTTTCCCTAAGTAATGTACAATTAATCTATTACCCCATGGTAAATCTTCCAAATGGAAAGCAGAGGAAATAGAGGAAACAATGACCTGCCTATATGGCTTCAAGTGACACTCATAGTGAATGAATTTACCTTAAAATTACCTTGAAATTTAATATTAAACAATTGGCCTCTAAGTAACTTTAGAGTTGCTCAGTCTAAAGACAAGGAATGTCAGGATTTTAGTGTCGCTGAGCGCCTTCCATTCTTCTTTTTCATGAAACAATAACGACTAAGGAGAAGTAGAAGTTTAAATGCAGCCAAACTCACCTCTGGAAATATGGAATATATGAAAATTAAGCTGACTTGACTAAAATTAAACAGAATTAGGCCTGATGCTATACCACCATGCAGTTCAAAATTGTTTGATAGGACGAGAGGCATTCCACCAGTATAGTGCATAAAACCACTGCGACATTTAACTATATGTATCCCACCACGTCGCAGGTGTTCTATTAACCATTATTGGTGAAAGTAGGTCAGTATAGTCTGCGGTATAGGTAAGACGGGAAAGCAGCTGCCTACCCACATTCAAACCCAGTCACAGAAGAACTTTCAGCAAGAAAACACATCTGATGATGTTGAGTCATCTTAATCACTTTGCCCCCTTAGTAATCGCTGAATATCAGCATGGCTGTGATATCTACAGAACATGGGCTGTGCCTTCGTGCTTAAGACTGCATCGAGGTCTTGCTGATGATCTGAACAACAGCACTACCCCTCATGTGATATTGTTTAATTTTAGAATTTTAATCAATACCCACTGGCCAATCAGAACGAAGAATTCAACAGCGCTGTGTCTAGAAGCGTGAACCAAGTGTTGAACTTACAGCTGTACGCAGCTGTTAATGTTTAAGATATGAAAAAGACACACATAGTGAAAGAATGTAACACCTCAGAAGAGCTGGAAAGCCGTCAGTGAGCTGATATGCATTCTAAAGCATTACCAGTAACAAGGCCACCTTAATTGCTGTTGTCCAGCTCATGTGTTGTTTTTCAATAGGGGCTTAAGCAGGGTGTCTTGATTTATGAAGGCATGCATGACATTTATTTATATACAGAGAATGGCCCGTGAGTAGTCCAGCTTAGTATGCGCACAAGGGTGATGTCATTCAAAATCCTGAATCGTGTGTTACTTAGTATAAGACAAGAAGAGTTAAAGTGACACATGCTTTTAATGAGTCAACAAAAAAAAATCTATATGTATGCATAGAGCTTATTTATGTCGTACAGAGATATCTTAGCAATGGATTCAATTTGGTTCTGAAAGTCAGTACACAGTTTAGGTAGTCATTTTGGGATTTCCCACATTTTATTGCAGTGGCCAGGGTATTTTTACAGGAAGAGTTACGGTGGTTGAACCTTTTCTCTTTTCTCACAAGTGAAACCTCAGCTATGGTTCAATATGATAAACACAAAGAACAAATGTGTGCCTTCAATATGAGAAAAACAACGAATAAAATCCCACCTCATTTACAGAATAAGAAAATAAAACTAAGTGAACTGGTAACAAAGAGTTAGCCTTGCTGAAAATCGATCCTGGTTGGGCTGGTTAAACTGGTAGACTATTTTGCCAGTTTGTAAATTGAAACAGTGAAATATACTGTTAGAAACACAGCAGTTTCTAGGAGTATGTTCGAATACAACAGAAAGCCAATTAGAAAATCTGTCATTCATTTTGGGGGATTTCCCGCCATTTTCTTACTAAATTAATCTTGGCTAATTCCCACGCTAACACATGCTTTCTTTGACAATTCCCACGCTAAAACCTGCTTTATCCTTTTAAACAGCTGCCCATTGTTTTTTACAGAACATACTTATGAAGATACTTGGATACGGCTATCTGCCGTATTCAACATAAATGAGTTCACAGATGCACATGATTGGCCAAAATCTTAAACAATTTTTATTACTTTGGACAAGTAATGAGAAAGCTGGAAAAGATAGTTTACCAGTTTGACCAGCTCAGTTTGCCTTTTAGCTGTTTTCAAGTTAAAATCTTACATTTTTATACATTTATTGTTGCTCATTTTTACAAATTACAAAATATATATATATATAGATTTTTTTTTAATTAATAAAGAAAGAAAGAAAAGAAAAAGTGGGAAAAAAGTGCTAAAAAGTCTACACTTTTCGTGAGCGCAAAGATCAGTCATTAGCAACGATGTCTGAGAGTAAATGAAAGATCTCTGGTATAATTTACCAGCATTCTTCCATTTTAAATACTTTTTTTCTTACAAAAGGAAACAATGTGCGAGAAAATGTAAAGCAAAATCTGTGGAGAGTTCAGCATTTTACAGCTCAGCATATACAACCTGTAGGTAACATTCAGCATGAAGTGTCATTGCAAGATAGCTAACTATGTAGCTTGAAATAGTTATAAACTAGCATGAGATAGCTAGATAGTTAGCAAAAAAATAAACCAAGGTACTGAAACCAAAACAGCATTAGCTTATCTCACTTAATGTAAAATGCATTAATGTGTGGTTCAGATAAAGAGCCATTATATTATTATTATTATTACAGTGAAACCTCAGCATGCATCCTACGAGTTTTCACATTAAGAATGGAAATTTTGCAAGAACTCCAGAATAAATTTTAATTTATATGCTGAGGTTTGGCTGTATTATTGATTGATGGAGATTATTATTATTACTGTAGAGATATTCAAATCAGCTTTTTAACCAAGTCATTTTCTTGATGCTAGGAGGAGTATTTTTCTGTGATTTGTAATAATTCTTCCACCAGGAAACCATGGGAAGCACAAACATAAATGAAAGAAGAACAATAAGGTTGGGCAGACTGAATGCTTGAAGAACACAAACTGCAATACATCTACTTGCCACAAGGTAGCGAACACCACACAGTAAACAATATGTATCAATATTTTTCAATACCATTTCAGTTTGTGTTGTGCAATGAACATGACAAGGCTTTGCATGTGTTCTACTTCTTTGTCTAAAAATAAAGCGGTTGCAACGGGTTATGACAAAAAAAAAAGTATTTATTAAAACATCTTAAAGCTTCGAGTCACTTTTAAAGGGTTCTTTGAATAATTACAAGATTCTTTGCTTACTAGACTTTCCCGTTTCAGGGAAAGCCACTCTGTTGTAAAGTTCCAGACTTAAAAGTCTTTTTTAGATAGATACACTACATTGCCAAAAGTATGTGGACACCTGACGGTCACACCAATGTGCATTACTGAATGTCGAATTCCAGATTTATTTTCACTTTGCTGTCATGATCTCCACTCTTCCAGATCAGGAAGGAAAGGTTGTTTGGGTGGAGTTGTGTTCATTCAGCCACAAGAGCATTAATGAGATCAGATCCTGTAGGGATGTCAAGAAAGCTTCAGTTCATCCCAAAGGTGATGGTTCAGTGGAGGGGAGCTTTGTCAAGTCACCCAAATTCTTCCATACCAACTTTCACACAGAGTATTTGGATAGAGCTCGCTTTGCACACTTTGTGTCATGCTGGAGCAGGTAATTCCAGTGAAGGGAAACTCTAATTCTACAGTGTTCAAGATATCCTATATAATTGTGTGCTTCCAACTTTGTGATGTGTCCACATACTTTTCCAGTATATATTCTGATAACCATTGCTGGACAGAGGTCATGTTAATTTTATAAAGAAGGCATGCTGAGGCAGAAATACAATTACATAAGGGTATAAAAATAACGACAAATGCACTCATACTTTTTTATCTGGCAACTAAGCACAACTTCAACATATTAAATAAATGTTAAAATAATAGATATACCAGTCTCGTATTTAGGTTCTCAATATTATATCAGTGATAAAGCTCTGAGCATCAGCCGACTACTCAAGTAATCAAAAACATTTCTTTTTAAATAAACAGCATGCTGTGTCCTGTGTTCCTGTGCAGATATGGGTCCCATCACTCAACATCACACTCACATCTTACTCAACACTGGACCGGTTATAAAAAATAATAAAATAAAATAAAATAAAAAAACACCCATTACAACAAATGATTTATTAAATCCGTTGTGAGATGTAAATCGCAGCTTTACAGCCGGCCTGTATTAGAGTCTTCAAAACTAAATATCCAGGAACCTGGGGGAAACAAACACAACAAAGAAAAGCATTAGAGACAGAACACCTGGTTTGGTTGGTCTGTCTTAGATGTATAATCTATTTGACATGTTATGTAAAAAAATTGTAATAAAATATAAAAATTTTGTATTTTAATGTAAATTGTGTATTTTAATGTAGTCTTGAGAAATAGTTCTACAGGCTTCCTAAATGGCGTTTTTGTCTCTCATTTTCAGTCCAGTCCCTGAGCAGTTTTTTTGAGGAATGTTTTTCTCTTTGTTAAGCGACACAGTGACCAATGAATTATTCAAGCATCTAAAAAAACGCATCTAACTTGACTAATGCATACTGCAGTGAGAAACAGGTGCAGATGATGAGAGAGGATCAGGCCACAGTATACTGCTGATGCTGAATGCTGTGGTGAGTGGTTGGAATAGATCAGAGGGGAAATGAGGTCGCTGCTGAGGTTGTTACATAAAGAACCAATTTTAAAATTCTATCTTTAGGCACTTTGCACCCTTTCACAGCAAAACATTTGTTTCCTTTTCTATAATCTAATCACTTTAATGTAATATGAAGAAATGAGGTGTAGCTCAAGACTTTTATACAGTACTGCACTTTTTTATTACATAATACAACACAAAATGTCATTCAAGCTATTTACAATCACCTTAGACATATTTAAACGCACATCTAAAGTAGTTTGCGAGAACAATTACATTGATAAAATAAAAATAAAAAAACAACAAGATTCAAATTTTTTATTACTTTGTTAAGAATTCATTGATTTCAGTGGATCATAAAAAGTGTTAATTGACAGCGGTCAGTATTCTCAAGGTTTATATGCTTTGCGTTTGAATTGGATTCTGTATCACTTGTCAATAACAATTACCAAAATGAATAAACATGAACATACTGTATTTCCTTATTATCAATTTGCTCCGCGGTTGTTAAGTTACTCTTAGACTGTGCATCCTGTGATAGGGCTTCTGTCAATACACTGCAGTATTAAGTACTTTTTAACGTAAAAAGTGTAGAACTTAATTCTTTAAAAAAATTTATTATGGGGATTGAGATGAAATACTGAAGGCATGTTTTAAGTAGTGTGACTGACCGATTCGGCGTCATGCTCCAGCCCGGTGTCGTGGTGTTCCAGCTCATCGTCTCGAAACTCCTTAATGAGCTGATGGAGTTAAAAACAGGTCAAGGACATGGTTATTAAAGGTTGCAAGAACAAACACACATACATGACAACTTTTAAAAGTGAACAGACACCGAGGTGTGCGCTAGACAAAGCTGCACTTTTACAGGGTGCGATTTCGGTCTTACACTCACACTCACACATTTCACTTAACCAAAGAACTATTTTACCATGTGTGATTTTTGTCTGTCGTGCCCAAATGCTACAGTCTAAACCTGCCTTAGGAGATTTTGTGCCATACCTGTAATAACTCCTCATATCTCTCGGGTTCTGCCTCCATTAGCGTTCGGATTTGGCTGTTGTAGTGTTCAGAGATGCTCTCCTCTACCGCAACGGTGCACGCCATTGCTACCTCTTTCCCCAGAAGTGCAGTAGAGGCTCCTTCAAACACACCCACACACACGAGTTATACTTTCAATCTGAATGATACATTCACAGCACAAAATATCATTATTCAAGGAGCGTTCAAGTCAACTCAGGACTTTTGAATGTACAGTATAAAGAAAAAATTCCTTTATTTCTCTATATAATCCCCTGCTAACTAATGCACTTATCCCAGTGTTTTACTAGTGCTTGGATATCATCACGACAAAGTTTTCTCAGTACACTGGAGCCATGACTGGACTGCCTGCTTCATATCTGAAACGCTAGGCTGTGCAGTGGGCTCCGAGCCTCCTTAACCGGGATCGTCATTAATGGACATATAGCCTTTTTTTAAAAACATTTGCACCGTTCTGATGTTTTACTGCGGCTAAGAGTCTCATCACCGTATGTGCTTGAAGTCATCTGTAAACAACACCTTTTGGTTTTACACCTTCATTGACCAGAAATTTGTTTCAGTTTGACTTGAACACCTCTCATTAGTTGCTTATACTGTTTTTGTTTTTAAATAAAGGAACACTGTATTATTACACTATTAGAGCTTTTAAACAGATTATTAACTGTGCTATATTTTAAAAATGTTCAAAATTATCAAAACGTTTTTTTTTTAAGGAGATTCTACTTATTAGATCACATATACAAATGATTATAAACTACATAAAACTTTTGCATTAGCAAGGGAGAATATCTAGCGAGTGAAAATAGGCAAATACTTATTTGTACTTTTTTTTACCTTCATGAAGTAATTCTAAACACAGACAAAAGATTATTAAGCCAATTTCTGCATACATTTTCTAGAGAATCTTGAAACTGCCATCAAGCAAATTAGGCAAAATTATATATATAATGATCTTGTAATGAAAAACATTAGATAAATTTAACTTTAAAATTAAAATGTTATAATTTATTGGGGTTTGGCATTCATTAGACATCCTTGTTTATGTCTGGCATGCTGTAAAAGCACAATTTAACTCCAAGTTAACACCAAGTAGCATTTAATTTGCTGATTGTGCTGCCTGCTTTTATTCAAAGCTTTTCAGACACACCAGTAGGCACATCTACATCTATTAACTCCAAGTAAATAAAAAAGACACTTGGGATATGCTGTTATAGGTAAATAATCAGTGGCAGAATGGTGTAATGAAGTGGCATTAGTGTTACCAAGCGGAAATTTATTATTTTCCAATAACAGTACATTCTGAATTGTTTTAGTCCACTTATATCAAAGAAATTTGCCAGCAATCATTGTTTAGTTAGAAAATTCTTACATATAAAATATTTACAGCAAAAAGTTAATTTTGCATGATTTCACTGACAAAGTTACTTCCTGTTATCACTTCCGTTACAGCAGCTGTAAGTGTGAGTGAAGCTCTTGATGTACAGATGTTAATATGTTTCTTAAGCAGCGTATAACTTGATTGCGAACATTTTCATACAATTAGTCATTACGTCATTTTCATATCCAAGTCAAAACATCACCCACCATTTTACCGTCCTAATAGTTATGGACTGAGATGCAAGTTCAAATTCAAACTGCATAGATACAGACTCATTAATAAGTTAGAAGCAAACCTACCGAGCAAAAACCCTGCAACATTCCACACAGGCAGCATGATTGTTGGTCGCACACGGTTCTCCCCCAAGATCTCATTAAACTTCTCCAAATGCATCTTTTCTTGGTCCCACATGTACTGCAAATGACAGGATTTGGTTCCATTCAATGTTTGAACATCAAACGTTAAAAAACATATTATCTTAAAATCAAATGCTGGTTTAGAGTTTCGTTCAGTCGATTCATGTCGTCAGATTAATACATTTTATTGCCACATAATGTTGCTGAGCCTAGACCTGACTGAGCAACTGACGCATCCCCAGATCATAACACTGTCTCCAAAGGCTTGTACATGGCCACTATGCATGATGGGTGCATCACTTTATGTGCTTCCCTTCTTAACCCATCGCTGTGGAATAGAGTCAAACTGGACTCATCAGACCACATGTCATTTTTCTAATTCTCCTAAGTCTAATCTTTATCTTCCTCTACATTCTCCTGTGCAAGACCCTTTAAACCTGTTTAATACCTGGATAAGAGGGCCTGTCTGTGTTCTTCCCAAAACAGCCATCTGTCCAGCATAGATGCGATTGGCCCCGTATTCTCCGGCGTGGTCCACTCGCAGCATGCTGTCCAGCAGGGCTTTCTCCTCCTTGTCCCGGGGAGGAGGAAGAGTACTGTACTTTTTACATAACAGGGAGTTGTTTACTGGAATAAACACAGACCATGAGGTTAGAGTACACACATGACATACAGCACTCATATCACATGGGTCAAAACACACACACACACACACACATGGAGACTGGTGCCATGTTTCTTCAGAGGTCAAGTCAAGCACATGACATACATAAGGAACAAGAAACCACACTCGTTATACACTTGTTATGGGAAATAAAAGGCTCTCTATGACTGACCATAAACCTGAAGCTCTGCTAATTGCTAAAGTATTGTATTAATACAGTGTCAGTCCTAACACACTTAACAACTCATGTTTGACAATTACCTCGTTTAAGAACAGCAGGAACATAAAAAACACGCCCTAAAACGCAGTTTGTAGCTCCCTGCATCACTACCAGGACGTTATAATACTATACGATATAATACTAATGGAAAGAAAGCAAAGAAACTCTTAAAGTCCCCAAGCTCCGTTAAGCAAAGGTTGTATTTGCACTGGTTTGTCGCTTTTTTAGATGACGCAATCACTGCGCGCCATCCTAAAACGAGGCGCTTTTTTTGTGTTGTTGTTCTTCCGCCGCTTCTCTGGGCAATCTCTGGTTTTACACTTAATCTGGTTTTACTGCATCTTTACCAGCCAAAACTTTACCATGGTTAAGATATAATTCGTATAATACGATTATGATATTAATATGCTATATGTTTTTTTTTGTTTGTTTTTTTGCCCACAAGTGCAATAGCTTTAGTGCCGATAGGTGGCAGCATTGTACATGTTGGAGCTCCTATAAAGCCAACAACAACCGAATTGGGGCCTCAGGTTTTGTCTTATATATTTAAAGCCTGCAGTAATGTATAATCTTATTCAGGTTTATTATTACTGTTATTGGACAATGACTATGGTATAGAAAGCAGTAGGTAAAAAAAGGATGAGAGCAGAAAATGAACAATATTGAGCATAGACCTGCTGAAGTACCCGTCGTTGAAGGGAAAATAATTTTTAGAAATAGTTAAAAGGTTAAAGCTAAAAATAAGCTGATCAGGTTTAATGTGATCAGTGATATTATTATTTCAGGTTGAACCCACATACATGTATTGCCTGTCTTTCTGTATGGCAAAACTCTCTGTCTAACTTATTAATACAAAGAAATAAAAATTTGTAAGGTTGAGTATCTTATGAGTTTATGCCAAGTTGTACTTCTTTCATCGTCAGACAAATACATTCCCTGTTCGGGAAACGGAGAGTGAATCACCGATGAGAAATCGGAAAAGTAGGTTGGATAAAGAATAAGTTTTGTCTTAAAACGACTCGAGACCACTTCAGCACTGTTATTTCAGCCAAAGTGAAAATATGAACTAATTGCAGTAAAAATGTTCAGTTTATATCTGAATAATTATTTGGCCCCACAGTTTGATGCATGTGCAGTAGGCTATCAAAACTTTGTACAGTTTATAAGCAGCACATAACTGCTCATAACTTCTGTTCTACTCAATATTTTTATTTCATTCAGGGTTAACTGCAGGTTTCATTTAGGTTTAACCTCAGAACTGACAACGTTTCATTACATTCTGTCCAGCCAGTTTTGTGCGATGCTATGACAAAATCTGGCTGGACAGACAGACAAACATACAGACATAACTTTTTCTGAGACTAGTTTCAGGTCCTCCAATGTATGAAAGGTAATGATACAATTGAAAGAGTGAGTTCTGACCAATGTACAAACAAAACCTTCGTTTTATTTATTTAGATTTTTTCTGTAGTAATATTTACCTCATTCAGGCTTATTACTGTTACCGGACAATGACTACAGTAAAGAAAGTAGTAGGTAAAAACAGTATAATACCAGAAAACAAATGTCATTAGATAGATAGATAGATACATAGATAGGTATCATTTTGACAATATTTAATATATCCATTCATTCATTCTCAGTAAGTAATACAAGATTATATGGAATCAAAAAGTTTTGTAAAATGCCAACAGATGGCAGCACAAGGCTGCACACACAGTCACAGGCAGCACCGACATAATTCATAAGTCAGTGTGCCAAAAGACATGTGCAACTGGTGCTATTCAGACCACATTCGTTACCATGTGTGCTATTTAATCATGGACAGCAAGAACAAACATTAAATTCTACATGAAACTGGGCAAATCTGCCACAGAAACATGATTCGGCAAGTTTATGGCGATGAGGCAATGAGTTGTTCGAGGTGTTTTGAGTGTCATCCACAGTTCAAGAGCAGAAGAACATCACAAGACGACGAAAGAGCTGTGACGTGCGAAAAACTGGATCCTCCATGACAACAGTGCATCCTGTCACCAAGCTCTCTTCACACATCAGTTTTTCGCTGGAAGCAGCATGATCTCGCTTCCGTACCCACCCTACTCGCCAGATTTTCAGCTTCTCTTCACGAAGATGAAAATTCAGCTCAAAGATCATCTTTTTGACATCATTGTGGAGATCCAGCGTGAATCGCAGAAGTTGCTTGACACATTTAAAAAAATAACTTCCAGCACATATTCCAGAAATGGCAGGAATGCTGGGAGCATAACAGGACTATTTTGAAGGTAATATTGTGTAAACATAGATAAATAAAGTACTTTCTTGTAAACAGAGCTAATCTCAAAATGTTTTTGATACCACTTTGTAAAGTAATTTTTGTGCAACGTTTTATTTTCTTAAAATATTATGATCTTATGCGATGTGTCTTATTTCAGGTCCAAGACTATTTGCACAGTGACACAAATTTCTTTCTTTCATTTTGTTGCCTCTGTACACCATCCCAATGGATTTGACATGAAGCGATCAAGATTATCTTACTATAATATAAGGTGTTTAACAAAGTTCCTACAAAGTTCCTACACAATCTAACAGAAGTAAAAAATATAGTTGGAAAGCAACAATGATCGGGTCCAAGCACCCATCACCACCTGGGCGGACCACACAACATGTGTTTTTTGACCATGTTAAGACCTCCAAAAATCCCAGAATGCTGGAAAAAAGCATCACATTATGATGTCATTCAATTTGATGTCACTCAGGAGGGTATTAGCCATTTTTAAGGATAAGTTTATGGTGTTGTCGCAGCTGAACTGTTTGAGATATAAAAAAAAAACTTTTGCAATTTTGCATCCTCAATGTCTTGAGATTAAATTGGCCCATTTTGGTGGTGATCACATAAATCCACTGGGTTCCTTTTACAAACAACCCAAAATACCTGACTTCTTGTTGAGTAGAGCCCATGACATGCATAGCAAAAGTTGTCCAACTGAAAAAGATCTAAATGTGTTTCGTATGTATACGTGCAAGTGTGTATGAGCTATACAGCAAAATCTCATGTGAAGAGATGCCCAGCCCAGGGCCCAGTCACTGTGGCACCTTAATGGCAGCAGATTCAAGCCTGTGTGATGATTTTCATGATTTTTTGTTCATGTTAAAACCTGGATACTGGTGGACTTAGTTAAAGTTATGACAACAAAAACAACAACAGTTAGCTGTTCTGGAACAGGTCTTGCAAGAACAGTATTGTTATAGTATTATTACTGTTATTGTCCATTTGCAAAACCCATCAAGCACCATGATGAACTGGCTCTCATGAAAACCATCCCAGAAAGACCAAAACTTACCTCTGCTTCAGATGAGCAGATTATTTAGAGTTACCAGCCTCAGAAATCACCTTAGATTAGATTAGAGCCATTATGAAGGCTTTACAGAGCATAGCAGACACATCTCAATATCAAATGTTCAAAGGAGATCATTGCATATTTTGGATGCCTTTATCATTGTTTTATAATGTAGAAGGTAAGTAAAATTCTATTATTTGTCACATGTACCATACAGAACAGTGAAATGATATTTTTTGCATATTGCATTTTATTTTTTTTTTAACAAGCTAGGATCAGAACGCATGGTCAGCCAGGATACAGCACCCTGGAGCAGACGGGGTTAAGGGTCTTGCTCAATGGCTCAACATGGCCAGCTTGGCAGTGCTGGGGCTTTTACCCCTGCCCTTACGGTCAGTAAGCCAGAGCCTTCACTGATTTTGCCACCACCGCCCCACTGACTTTTTAAAGAAGTCAGGAAACTCAGGAAAGTCCATGAAATTACACAGTGTGTCCAAACTTTTGACTAGAACTCTATATGTTTTAGAGACTTTAAAAAGAAACCCTTAGTATTCCTGGTTTAACAATCAGGTTTAGGTTTCAATTTATTTGTTTCTAGTAGCGCACCAATATCCAGCTTATATGCAAAATTATGTTAATTCCTGTTAAGTATAAATATAAACATGGAGCCCAAATGCTAAAAGAGAGCAAAGAGAGGAATTAGATTAGATAAATGGGCATCAAGTATCTAATCTTACTGGCTTCGCTCTTTTGGGTCTTGGCTTTAGCTCTTTGAACTAAAACAGCCTTGAAAACAGTGCAATGAATGCAAATATCATTATTTGCGTCCCCCTGCTTATTTTCTGCATTGATTTAATACTGTTAGGTGCTGAGCAGATATAGACAGTACTACTAGCCATAACCAGTTAACAAGGTTACTGACTGGGAAATACAGTATTAAAGGTTTGGGAGTACAGTATGACCATGCACATACTTCATGTACAAAGACAGTAAGTAGGGCTCAAATTAAATTCTTGTGCTGGGACCTACAGTATTGTGACATTTACACCACTATTCAGAAGTGTTTGCTCAGCTGAACTGCAGGTTCACTAAGGGACATTTTAAACTCAGACATCCCATACACGAGATACAGTAGACAGGCATAAGGCCTGCAGCTGATGAACATGTGAATGTCCAAAGTAAAACCACAGACCTGTTTACACATGAGCTACATACATGGTCATACAGAGTGCAAAGGGAAGTAGAAAATTACCATTGAAATGATCACATGTTTGGTGTTAATATAAGGTTTAACTCAGAGTATTTAGGAACAGACAGCATAATTGTTTAAAGTGTTTTGGAACTGAAGCTAACTCTAAACTTCACTATGAGGTTTTTTCTCCTCTTGGCTTTAATATCAAGCAGCCTTTTCCTCACTAGGGGTAAGTAACTCCTCTATAAATCATTTAATTTAATTTTATGGTTTAGACTAATAATAGACTTAGCACTAGACTAAGAAGGACTTGAATGATAATAATGAAAATCATGCGAAAATGAAACAGATTAAATTTATTGGAAAATCTACAAATATGAATTGCATATTTGACTATGAAACACATTTTGATCTAATTTCTATATGTGCTTAAAACTCCTAAGCATTGGCCAGATTCATTACTGCATGAGAAATGGTGTTCCAACATTTAGATGCAACTTGTTTTGGAATGGAAGGGAATAGGAACTAAAGAACTACAGTAATTCTGAATTCTGACTCAACACAATTTTTGCTCAACAATTATGCTAGCATTTGCTTTTGCTTTTTCCAACTTTCAACAATAAGTTATTTCCTAATGATTGTGACATTTTGACATTATGTGTGACCCATTTTGTTTTATATATACACACCGTGCTGTGTTTTGCACATGAACACATAATGCATTGTAATTTATAATTTTGTAAAACACCCCGCTGTTTCACAAACTATGTCTTACTCATGTGTCAGCCAATATAGTGTTCAGGTCAGCTCTTCTGCTTCCACTGTATTCCACTGCATGTATAATGTTCTTACTAAACTGTTTAAAATATTTGTATTCCTTCAGCTCTACAACCTCTTGGAAAAGGCTACAACAGTCACTGCATGTGCTTGAAGCTGGAGTCCAGGGTAATCCCTCAACAAAGCCTGCGCAGTGTAGAAATCTTTCCTAGAGGCTCTCACTGCAAGAATACAGAGGTCATGTAAGTGTATAATACAATTATCATGAGAATTTATGCAGAAAAAACAAACAAACATTTGATTGAAACAAGATAAAAACACTGTGAAAAACCAAACATTCACCGCTAAACAAATTATTATTTTTTTATGTGGAAATAAATAAGGACGGCATAGTTGAGAATAAAGAATTCATTTCAAAAGAATTCATGTTTATTTATAATAAACATTATTATAAATAAACAATTTATATGCCAACACTAATATTTGCTGGACCTATACTTTTAGCAAAGTATCTTTTCATCAGCTTTTTTTTTTCTTATTTATTTATTTATTTATTTATTTATTTTAAGATGTTATACAGTATGTTGAAATGTCTGAAACCATCATATCAATATTTCTTTTTCATTCTGTCCATCTCACTGGGAACCTCTCCTGCAATTCGCCCCACAGTTTGAATACCTCTGCATTTGAGTAACAGCAATTTTATATCTTCAATAAAAACAGTATTGGGTTAATATTCATTTCCATGTTTTCTTTTCTTAGTGCTGGCTTGATGAGTGGAGAAAGGATCTGCCTGAATCCTCACACTAAGTGGGTTAAGAGTCTAATCAAATACATTGAGAAGAAAGAGAGCGTTCTAAAGAAAGCATAAAGAACAGCAAAAGCTGAAGATGCTCGTGAGGATGCGCTATATCATGCACATAATCAGATCAAACTATGTAAATCATAAATCAATGTAAATCAAAGAATTTTCAAAAATGGAGGTATCATAATAAACGTGTGCCTGTCTTGTGATACTGTAAATACCTGTAAGATGATTCATCATCAACGTTACTTTACGAAAAATTGTTTATTAAAAAAATTATTTACTGCTTTTGCTGCTAAATTGATTATATGGAAAACAGAATGCATTGTTAAGAACTATAAATCCATAAATGAAGCTATGAGATCACATAACCTATAAAAGCTGACTAACCTCTGGTTTTCAAAATTTTTGACAAATAAAAATCTGAAAAGTGTGGCATTTGTATTCTGGCCCCTTTACTCTGATATCCCTAACTAGTGAAACCAATTGCCTTCAGAAGTCACCTAATTAGTAAATAGAGTCCTGTGTATAATTTAATCTCAGTATAAATACAGCTGTTCTGTGAAGGCCTCAGAGGTTTGTGAACAAACAGCATCATGACGCCCAAGGAACACAACAGACAGGTCAGGGATAAAGTTGTGAAGTTTAAAGTAGGGTAAAGTTATAAAAAATATCCCAAGCTTTGAACATCTCACGGAGCAATGTTCAATCCATCATCTCAAAATGGAAAGAGTATAGTACAACTGCAAACCTACCAAGACATGGCCGTCCACCTAAACTGACAGGCCGGGAGAGCATTAATCAGAGAAGCAGCCTAGAGGCTCACGGTAACTCTGGAGGAGCTGCAGAGATCCACAGCTCAGCTGGGAGAATTTGTCCACAGGACAACTATTAGTCGTGCACTCTAGTGTGGCAAGAAGAAAGACAATCATAAGAAGTCTCGTTTGCACTTCCTCATGACTTGTCACAAACTGCAAACAGTAATTCTTATGGCTATTCTTAAGGTCACCATTGGCCTCCGCGATCCCTAGTTGGACTACAGTTTCCCAGATGGATGAATAGATGAGGGGACTTTGATAGAAATGGCTTTTCTATAGCAGAAGAAATAGGCTTCAGTAACGGTCTCATGTGCCAAATTATTATTAATTAAAATAAGTTTAAAATTTATTTGTTTAATTCAATGTGTTTAACAAAGTTCAAACATTTTCACAGGCAGAAAAATAATTTCCCAAACTGGCAGAATTAAAATATAAGAATTATCTTTAATACTAGGATGCAAATCCTGAAGTCTGGAACTGGGTATCACCAAATGTTGAGTTTTACTGCAGCTGTCTTTATTTGCTACTTGTTTGTAGGTATTTCTGCCTTCAGACTTGTCTTCACTGATGAAAAAGTAGCTCAGTTGGTTTTCGAGCCTTTAAGAATGTTCCATTTCTTTGCCTGTAGAAACTCTTGGGTTGCTTTGCTGGTATGCTCGGGTTCATTATCCATCTGTAATGAAGCAGCGGTTGACTGGATCTGAGTACAAAGTAAAGCTCTATACACTTTAGATCTCATCATGCTACATCTCTTAGCAGTCACATCGTTGATTAAACACCAGCGAGCCGATTCCAATGGCAGCGAGCCGATTTACATGGCCATGGCCAAAAAACACTGCTTCCTCCATGTTTTGAAGGATGATGTGGTATACTTTGGAACATGTCTTACTTCTCTTCTTCATATTCCTTTCTTCCCAGCATTCTGGTTATAAATAATAATAATAATAATAATAATAATAATAATCGGGACTCTGTTGTTGCCAATTCATGTTTGAAAATAATTTCTTGTGCTCCCAGAACCACTCTTAATGTGAGCCAGATAAAGCAGGAATGTACCCATGCTGTCGAGGAAGAAAAACTCCATAGATGTGATAACCTGGTCATTCAGTACATTCAGGTCATCAACTGACTTCATTTTATTGCCACATAACAACGCTGAGTCTCGACCTGAGCAACTGAAGCAACCCCAGATCATAACACTGCCTCCAAAGACTTGTACAGTGGACACTATGCATGATGGGTGCATCGTTCATGCGCCTCCCTTCTTACCCTGACACGCCCATCGCTCTGGCTCAATCTGGACTCATCAGACCACATGATCTTTTTCCATTTGTTCAACCTTCAATCTTTATGCTCCCCAGCAAACTTAAGCCTTTTTTATTATTAGTCTCAGTAACAAGTGGTTTACTTACAGTATGTCCACTCAGGAAAGTCTCAAAATTGTGTGTGTGGTAATGCTTTTGCTTTCACTATTAAACATAGCTCTGACTTTGGCCCGTTTTATAATGCAACATCACCAAGCATTTAAGTGATCTCTAATCACAACCTCTTTTTTTTTTTTACTACATTTCTTATGCAAAGCTGACAGTTCAGCACTTTCCTTCCAGGTTATAATAACATGTTAGATGTTAGATGTTCTTAACCTTATTCCAGTGATTTCTGCAATCTCCCTTGTTTTCTTTGCCTGATACTGGACAATAATTGAACCCTTTTGTAACAGACTAACGTCCTTTCCATGACCACGTGATATTTCTCTCAACATGCTTGTTTAAGCTACTTTAAAAAAAAAAAGTGTCTTGAGTATCTGTTTAATCCAAATGTGACTTTGGCCAGACAGTGTATTTCTAGTCATGACCCCTCTCTTGATTTACATTTGTGATGGTTTCTTTCAATTCTAGACTTTGACAGTGATATGCCTACCTTCTCCAGAGTGAAATCTTGAAGGAGCTCAGAGTAAACCCGCTGCTCCTCCACATCGAGAGGAGCCAGTTGAGGTGGTTCAGACATCTGGTAAGGATTCCCACTCGTCGACTTCCCCTGGAGGTGTACCAGGCATGGCCAGATGGGTGAATATGCCCCAGGGCCGACCCAGGACATGCTGAAGGAATTAAATCTCTCAGCTGGCCTGGGAGTGGTTAGGAATCCCCCAGGAAGAGCTGGAGAAAGTTGCTAGAGAAAGATGTCTGGGCATCTCTGCTTCTCCTGCAAACATCACGACCCTGAATTTGATAAAGCAGTATAGAGAATGGATTGATAAATAAATGTATGAAGAGGTTTTTCTTCGCCAAGGAAAGAATTCTGCAATAATCCACTTCGGTTATCTTCCATTGTCCCCCAGGCCTTTTGCTGATCTCACCGGTGCATCCATTCATTTGACCTCTCCTAAAGTTTCTGCTATCTCTCTGACAGGCCTGTTTTGTTTTTTCAGCCTAAGAATGTCCTCTTTCATTAGCACTGGCACATGTTTAGACTGAATATCACCAAATTCAACACTCCAGACCCTTTATCTCCTTGATTTAGTATAAAATCGTGAAACAGGCCACACCTCGCGATAAACCTGCTGAGCAGTCAGGTACTTTTGAGCTTGTGAAAATGGAGGTAAATTATAAAAATAATTATTGCAATATTATTAAATAAGCCCCATGAATTTAAGGTGAGAGTCTATACAGTATATATATATATACACACACTACCGTTCAAAAGTTTGGGGTCACTTTCTAACTCCATGATGGTTCCTGATTTTTATTTCTTTCTACATT
>JAQMYJ010000037.1:34434528-34475560 GCA_030014305.1 Clarias laeviceps
CCCCTTCACATTTCTGACTGCCCCCCCATATGTGCCTGTCTAGAACCGGCCCTGGACAGAAGAGATATATCTCCCTTGACCAAACAATAAAACTGGATTTATTCCTAATAAAATGTAAGTTTAGAAATTGAGATTAAAATAGAGCCCTTAAGTCCCTAAACACTGTCATGTGTGTTAGTGCAGGGACCGACTTTTGGTGTGACCATTAGGGACAGGGCAAATAAAAAGCCATTTTTCATTTAAAGTTGACCATTTTTATATTAAAGTTGACTTTTGCCCTTCAGTGACACCACGACCTCCTAATATTATCATGCTTATGTTAAAATCTCTTAATATTAACATGTTTATAAATCAGCCCTTTATAAGTTTTTAATGAAAATTGACCAAAAGACCAATGCTGACTGGATAGTTTTGGGATGGTGGATCATTTTTAGCACAGCAGTGACACTAAGGTGGTTGTGTAGCATCATTACGAGGGTGAATTAAGTAGAGCAGTGTCTGGGATTTTAAAAACCGTGTACGATTACACACTTCATCCTACGATGTTAGTTCAAGGTATAGGTGTGCAGGTTTTTTCCACAGACGGGACGGCATTTGTTATTTGTGCTCAAGCCGTGTAGCTGTTTTGCTTTTTGAATGCTGTGCATGCTGTGTATCGAAGGCTTTTCATTAAAAAATTGTGCAACGAAGCTATAAGTGTGTGTATGTATATGTATTATAAAACCTTAACCTTCATTTCCTGCCCGATACAGACTGTGGAGTTGGCAGGCGGAAGTAAAGTGTAACTGTTAAGTTGTTTTGGCGTAACCGGTGAGTGTTAGTGGCCGTCTTTAATTGTTATGTTGTTTTCCATAAAATGTCTATGAGGATTCTGCGACGTCATGTGCAGAGCGGTAAACTTGTGGCCGAAACAAGAATGTGTAACCACTTAACAAAGCATACTGGCATAATGTGAAGGAAGAAAGTCAAAGAGGTTTTTCTGCTTGGTCTGACTAATACTATTTAAATACAATACTGCTTGCAATCTGAGGCTATAGTGGACACAAATTCAATTTAACTCCGGATTACTGACAGGCACAGACAGACCTGATGCAGACTTTGATGCTAGGAGTTGTTCATACCCAAAAAAAAACATTTGTACCCCAAATTTCAGGGCCTACTCTGGAAGCTCTGATTCAATACGAATTGACAAAAAAATCCAAAATATCTTACTGTATTAATATTATCTTTCTACAACTACGTAGCAGTTGATATGTCCTCCAATTGCTTGACTGGGTTTTCTCTGGGTATTCCAGTTTTCTTAGGGTTACCAGATGTCCGGCAAAAGTAGGACATGCCCTCCTATTTTATTTTGTGTCGTCCATCTTGCAGACATTGACCTGACATGTGAAAATATCCGCCTTTCATCAGTCACTGACTTGGGCTTGGCCGTATTATTGGCTGAAATTGCACACTATCATCTCTATGCTTTTATCGTAAAGATGCGATAATTAATATAGCTGTCTTTAATATATAAACATGGCAACGTGCAAGAGGACATTTTTGTATTATGTTTATTTGTTAAACAAATATATCAATGTCCGGCAACAAGAGTAACAGTTGTAAGAAAAAATGCTAATTCTTTGATCACATTTAGGAAGATTAGGTGCTTTGGTGACGGATGCACCAAAAAACGAAGCAAAGTGTTTGGTTTGTGATTTGTACATATCAGTTGTACCACCAATGAAACATGGTGAGAACATCTGCTTCGTCTACGAAAGTCGTGACATTTTTTCAACTGAAACACTCGCTGCAATCCATGAAGCCTCACACTGCTGAAGCAATGTTAGCGTTTCATACAGTCACACATATAAATTGATGGACGGCACTCCTGATCTAATGCATAAGCTTTTTACTGACCCCGAAACGGCTAAAAACAGTACATGTGCCAGAACAAAAACAGAAGCTATTATAAACAATGTCACTGGTCCTCACATTGTTGCGGTCCTAGTAAAGTCATTAACTGCTTTGGAATTCAGTATTTGAGTATTTTGCTTGCGTTGGACAGCAGACCAAATGAAACAGCTGAAATGATATTGACGTCCCTGATGGAAACCCTGTCCAAATGCATTGAGATTGCAGAAGAACTATGGAGAACTTTTCAATGTGAACCTTGGAGGCATCAACAGGAAAGAAAGCAATTGTGTTTTCAAAGATGAAAAAGTTGCTTAAGAAGTCATTGCTGGCCTCAGATTTCCAGCCCATGTTCTTCACAATTGTATTCGACATAGTAGGACGAAAGATTTCTGTCAATTTATTGATGTTAATCAGCAGTTGTTGTACGACAGAAACATCAGCTGGCTCAGCTTATTTTCTGCAATCGAGAGGATGCCGCAATTATTCCAAGAACCGATGACATACTTTCAGAGCATCCACTAGTATTGATTAATCATTTTTTGAGAACAGTTCCTCAGAGGTTTATTTGTGTTTTTGCATTTGCTGATACCAGTGCTTTAAGCGAAAATAGCAGCTATTGGACGGAAAGGAACGTCGGCTTTGGAGGTTTTTAGCGTCCTGCAGTCGACAAAGCAAATTCTGCTAAACAGAAAAAGTGAAAATTTTGTTCCACTGAAAGTAGAGCAACTTCTGAAGAAACTTTGTGAAAACGGCCGAGATGAGAAATGCAACACATTCGCGACAGAGATTAAGTCTGTGTACTAAGGGTGCATTGATTATTTGGAAAAATGGATGACACCCTTCAATGAATTTCAGTGCTTTCACTGGATGATTTTAAACATTTGATGACCTGTTGTCTTGCGTACAGTATCTGAACGAAAAAGGGTATTGTTGTGTATGATGTTCAGTTGTGTTAGTACTTTCAAACCTGTGCAAATGAAAACTGTTACTCAGAGCTGCTAAAGATCTGCGAATGTTTCTTCTGCATTCCAGGGCATGTTTAAAGATTGTTTTATCCCTGATCAGTGCATGGTGAGCAAAACAGAGAAATGTACTCTCTATGTACATAGACGGTGTCTATGTGACACCGTCTTGCATGGAGTTCCACGCGTATGTTGCTGCGAACGATGAGCTCTTTGGCACACACTGTGTTTTGTGAATTTGATGGGAGTAAGATGCCTTTGTTTCTTAATCCTCCTTTTTAACCTCCCCTGTTCTCCCTTGGAGCTACACAGGTACCTGGTTCCCTAGGTTTTCAACTATAGTCCAAAGACATGCAGTGTTATAAAAGATGAATGAATGGATGATAATTGCCGATAGAATAAAAAATCCAAATCTTAGGCAGAACCTGAGATTAATAAATTATTCAATGTCTTTATACATATTTTTGTTGGTTAAGGTTTCATTAAATAACCCTACTCACTGCATTAACATTAGCAAACCACAAAGCTCAACATTATTGTGTAATTTAGTTCCAAACACGAAATCTGAGTGGATAAGCTGCATTCCGCGAGTGGTGATATAGAGCATAAAAGCACTGGGATGTTTAACTATGCATCACTCCATATCACATGTGTTCTAACCAATCATTACAAAGTACTGGAAAGAGGGGAGAGGAGCTGCCCTCCAGCACATTCACATCTGATAATATACAGTAATGTCATCTTAAACAACAATTGTCTCCTGATCAACTGCTTCTAAGACATTCTGAATTGCCTCTGAACCATCTGTGTTGTTCCGTTAATGGCTAATGCAAGCTACAAAGCTAAACTAGTTAGTAACACAAGTCTGGAACAAAGCTATTTGGTATTCAAACCTGATGTTCTAAAATGAAAAAAATGGGAAAGTCCATCTCAGATATTTCTTATGAATTTCCACCACCTCCTTGGACTATTCTGCTAAATATACCACTGTCCTTTTGAATTCTCAAAGCGATCTAAAGCATCACCTGCTCAGATGATAGACGCTGTTGACAGGACACTCCACAGATATTGGAAAAGTGACACGAACAGGAAAAGTAGCCATATTATTTTGCCGAAAGGCATGTTCAAGTGTTAGCAAACGTGCAATTCTTTTTTCTTCTCGTCTGATTAGACCAAAATTGAACTTTCTAACAAGCACTAACCGAACACTTCAATGACATCGATTCATTGAAAATTCATCAAATTCTAAAGTGAAGAAAATTAAATTCTTCATTTTAGAAGAATTTGGGAAAATTTAGAAGAAGTATTGGGTGTTTACACAAGATACACAATTTGAGACTGGAGTAGAAATTAAGCTTCCAGTAGGACAAGAACTTCAAAACCAACATCTTGAAATTAACAGGATTGAGAATCAGTTGGTTAGACTTGAACATTGCTGTTGGCCAGTCATCAGCAGAATTATTAATCCCAAACTGCTAGATATATTCAAGATTTTAAGGTGTAATACACTTCTACCAAGTGCAGGTGGATGCATATCCAGACAGAACGTTTCAGATAAAAAAAAAAAAATGTATGTGTCATGATAAAAAAAATCTATTTACACTTACAAATGTTAGGCATATTGTATAATTGCAGCAAATTTACACATTTACATTTTATGCAAATACTCTACGCTTTCCATAGTTTGTGGGCACGCGACCATCACACCCATATGTGGTTCTTAACCAAATTGCTGCCACCAAGTTGGAATCACACAAATATATACAGAATGTCTTGAATTTAGTTCACTGGACCTAAGAGGCCCAAATCTGTTCCAGCATGACTATGTAACTGTGCACAAAGCCTGCTCCATGAAGATATGGTTTGCTCGAGTATCCTGCACTAAACAGCTTTGGGTTAAACTGGAACTGGAACTGGAACCACGTCGACATCCCAAAATCTAGTGGAAAGTCAATATATACACTATTAGCCATGTACTGTATATTCATTTCCCTGATGCTTTTATTCAACATGACTTGGTTGATGATAGATTATCAAACAAATAGTTGAGTCTGAAGTCTATCTCTGGAAAATTTGGCATGTTTGTTGTCGTACATTCTGACTGTGCCTGGTGGAAGGAGACAATGTGGTCTTCAATTGATGTTTCATGGTTCGGGTCAGACAGCAAATATCTGTGGTGGAGCACTGACCACGAGTCCCAGGCTAATGTGAGTCAATGTGTCTGCCCACTGCAGAGAGACGTAACATGTCTTGCCTTGACGTACACAGACATTGGTGTATTTGGTTCCATATGTACAGTGTTATTTTTAACCAGTAGCCAAGTTTATGTGGGCAATTCCCAGAGTCACGTGACTTGGAATTGATTCAGGATTGAGTCATGAAAAGAAGAAAAACATGACTCAACTTTGACTTGCGATCCAAACCTCAGCCTTGGACTTTAAAATTTGAAAAGTCTGCACACTGGTACAAACATGCATTCAAGCATATTCTGAAGATATCTGCTTTAGTTATAAATGCAATTAGTAGCTAAGATTTTACTCCCTTAATCTCATATAGTCTGCATATTGTATTATATAGAATTACAGCATTACAGCACCCCTGCAGCAGATAGGATTAAAGGTCTTGCTCATCAGTGGCAGCTTGGTGGAGGTGGGTCTTGAACCAGCAACCTTCAAATCAGTAATTCAGAGCCTTAACCCAATGAGCTACCAGTACCCCAGCACATCTACTAAGAATCATGATAGATCCGGAGTCTAGCCCAAGAACAGTGGTGGTGTAAGACAGGAACAAACCCTGGATAGCACACCATTCCCTCCTTGGGCAACAGAAACTACAGATAACACCACTTTTCCTCACTTTTAGTAAGTGCTTCTAAAAGGTCAATTCTGGTCAAGGTCATGGTGGACCCAGAGCCTATGCCAGAATTCTGGAATGATTGCCAATTTAGTATAGTTTTTGAAAAGTTGCCGGCGGTAACCCACATGTACACTGGGAGAACATGAAAAACTCCACATTGATCTTAATTTTAATTTAAGTTTAGGATCAAACTCTGGAATCTTCTCTATTGCTATGAAAGAAGATTTGTGTGCAACAGGGTTAACCAGATGTTTAGACTGGGGTACTGTGAACGCCAGCAGACATTTCACCAGAACTCATATTATATTGGTGTGTGTGTGTGTGTATATATACAGTAAGTGTACAAGTGTGTTTTATATATGTGCATGTGAGTGTTAAGGTCTGGTGGTTATTTGGGTGCTTAAAAACACACACTGAAAAAGAAAGCTGCCAGTGTGTACATGTGGCTGTGTATTTTGCAACAGAAAATGATGCATGGAGAAGTCAATGTACCCTGTGAGGAAGGTCTTTTCTGCTGGGTTACAGTGCAACACGTTGGTACAATCAGTCTAATCGTGGTCCAGAACTTTCTGTGGAATGGTCTCTTCATGGTGCGCAAATGTGCAGCCACCCAGCTCTTTTTATAGCCTGCTATATAAGACATGAGCCTAGGGTGAGAGAGACGGCCAGACAGCCAGAGATACACTTTACTGGCCATGCCGAAGTGTTTACGCAAAAAAAAAAAAAAAACGTCTCTTCATCTACAGCCCTTGTTAAGTAGTCCAAAACAGGCTGCCCTCAAAAACAGAGGGAATTCGACATGCGTCTGGTGAAAGCTCACAACCGCTTGTCTGTCTCGGCTGCTTTAACTCCGAGACTTTGTCCGTCTTGTTTACACCTGCTCCTGGCTGCGGGGCCCATGCAATGTTTTTCCGCCCAGACACATTCAATTTCTCAATGAGCCGAAAGACAAACACATGATAATCTGCGTAATACAGCGAGAAAACCACATCTCACAAGGTTTGGATTTTAGACGCTTTACCTGTTATTTCATTATACAGGGTAATTACAGGGCAAGTGAGTAATTAGACCTGCATAATTAACTATGTGCACAAATATTTCATCTGCGCAGACATTTTGCACAATCCAAACCTCTACTGAGCATCTCCAAGGAAAAGTGAGAAGAATCTAGACTTTTTCTCCCATTATACCAAAATCTGTAATAATGCAGATTTTAAAAAGTACGTAGTTTAACTATTAGTGGTTTGCTAACAGCTTCCGAAACACCGAATTTAGATTAGATTTTTATTTTACTTCACAGTAAAGCCAACATTTATTCTAAGCAGACTAACTGCAAAAGGATGATAGTAGCTAACAAGAAATTGAATCCTGCTATTAGTTTGCTATTTTGTGATTTTATTCATTTTTCTACACTAAGAGCTAGAAGGTTAACATTTTCACTAAAACTAGCCTTAGAATCCTTCACATACATCTTCTGATCCATCACAAGGGTTAAATCCTTCTTGTTAAGCACTTCTGAGACAGTAAAAGCAACTGACCTGAATCAGTGTGTCTGCTAATTAAAACGTTCTTATTTTGTTTATACCTCACTATGTGAAAAATGCCATAAATGGGGCCAAGTCGGTACCACTAACCACCGATTGCTCAGGAAAATGGAATTTAGCTTTGATATGGTTTGTGAAAGTGTCCTAGAGTATTTTAAAAATAGTGGCTCAGTATGCTAGCTGGGCTAACAACAATTAATAACAAGAGAGTAGGATTTTGTTTTTAATCACATGCTTTATTAAAACAAGCCTCAAAGACGGTCAAATAAGGGGAAATGTTAAAGAAATAGTTTATAGTGGTTGAATTTCAAAAAAAAAAAATTCAAGGGGGGTGGTGTGGTCAAGTTTTTATTATTTTATTTTGATTTTTTTTTTACAAATCTTGGCGCGTAACTAGTCCCGTATCGTTTGTCGTAGACCCATGAAAGAAGTGTCAAATCGTGTGGCTTATTCGGGAATGGGGTCCTATGACTTTTTTAAGGGGTTGGGGGTAAATTGCCCCCTGTGACTAAAAATCCCATAGACTTAACATTGAGACCAACTTTGACGAATTCTAGCACAGAACAAGAATTTTGTAGAAATATAACATTTACCACATTTCAAGAGGCTTGCAAGCCGTATCAGAACATACCCCACAAGAGGGTATACTGTAAGTTGCACCCCTGGGGTGCGAGAGGTGCCCAAATTTGCACCATTGACCTATTATGGTGATGGTACCCCTTTGTGAAACGCCACCTTGTCGTTGCTTATTTTCCTATCAAAGCATCGCTGTGTTATATTAATGATGGGAAGTTTGGATCATTTTAGTGACTCAGTTCTTTGAATCTCATACATCAAAATTAACAAATGTTTTTTTGAGTCACTTAGTTCATTTTGTTCTTTTGATATAAAATAAAATGTTAATTTTTTAAATAAATAAACCCCCAACTTCTTGGCTATTCCAGTGAGGAAAATATTACAATGCAGCTAAGGACATATTATGCTAAACAGAATGAGCAGCTCACCTCTGGTCTCCAGCGTGCATGAACGCATACACGCACAAAAAAACAACATACAATACATACATTTTTGTATTGATTGGGGCTTAAAAAAGCAAATCGAACCCCTATTGTGACCTCATATACCAAGAAAAGATCCTTTGGCCCAATGCTCGTTTTCACCCAGCTCTGTTCAACCCAGCTTTGCCTTTTTCTGAGGTCATTTTTAAGAGTTACAGTAAATAAAACTACACTAACGGGAAATAGCTAACTGCTAATGGTTAACCTAGCCTTTTTTAGATCTTAAAGACATAGTTTTTCCAATTCTGTCTTAAATCAAAATTGAGGTGCATATAAGAACATTACCATAGATCTTGGTTGTTATAAGTTTACCTGCTCTGCACACTGACTGTGACAATTGCCACATGGAACGTGAATGCAATGTAAGTAATTGCGGTCAAATTCCATACCCTTAGTTCCATGCAAAAAGTATTACAAAGTTCAGCTTAGATTTATATGACGCTTTTGCAGTCCCACTGAGTTAGTATATTTCAAAGTTATTGTGTGTTTAATATAAATGTAATTGATTTCTTTATAGCCAAATACTGTAGCTAGTTCCTTTTAGCCATACGGCTACTTATTTTTAATGTCATCTTTGCTAAATATTCAGGATGTCATCATGAATTAATGCCCGTACATATATTTTCCCCCTTCATTTTCCCCATCAGAAATTCTGGAAATGCCTGAAAACTCGTGCTTTATAAAATCTTGAACATGGACGCTTCAATACACCTCTGCAAAAATGGCAGTTCATCTAAAGCTACAGACACTGAAACAGTGTGCTTGAAAAAGGGGTGAAACAATAATAAAATCAAGCAGCCTTAATACATAATCTTATGTAGATTATATTTCAATTGGAAACATTTCAGTCTGTTTAACAAAGAGTATAACATGACATTTGAGGTAAAAATTCAAGGTACATTTACAAATAATTATAGACTGATTAAAGCATTCTACAAAACTCAGACTAAAACAATTCCCATAAAGTTCATGGTTTGTTTAAATGTGATTCTTATTCACCTCAAGCGGCCTCGAGGCACATCTGGATGACAGCTGTGTCGTCTTCCATAAATAGATCCAAGGTTCAGCCAAGAACTGGCAAGTTGGATTTAGTTTGAACACTTCCATGACAAATGGGTATCTTTTACACACAGCTCCATTTGGAGCATCCGGAGAAATCATAGGGTTTCTCAGAATTATTTTTAGAATAAATAATAAAAAATATAGTCAAATTAGTCATCGTAAGAAAGGAAACTTTTTTGTTTGTTTGTTTTTTCATCTATAATAACGCTTCATTTAATCATTGTTGTCCTCGGTCAGGGAACGCTCATAAACATCTCCGCACTCCCACGTACACCTCAGTTCTGTATTTTTAGTCCAAAATATGGCAATAAAAATTAAGCTGTGTTTGTGCGGCTCGTGTCTGTACCGCGATTTATGTCACAGATGAATGGAAATACGTCACGGAGGAGCTCTGAGTAGGAGGTTTTCTCCATTAGATTAGAGAAATGGCTCCAGTGAGTGTCTGTGGCCTGGGCCTACGGATTTCCTTACACTTCTATTTTGGAGCAACAGAGCCTGTTTTTGGTTATTTAAAAAACCACAGCATTGTACAAAGCATTGTAAATGTAATTGGGAAATGCTTGCTATGTGCAGTTCTTCACTTAGTTCCTTTTTATATACATATTAATTGATTAGCAAATACTGTCTAAGCTGTGATTATTAGGAATGAATCATATGGATTTGAATAATTTTTATATTTTTAAGCAGCTGAATCTGTAGCGATATAGATGTAGTAAATTCTTAAACAACGATTTTTGTGTCAAAATCTGCATTAATTTAACTGATTAATCCAGTATCCAGGTAAAAGTATACTTGAGTAAAATGCAGTTAATACATGAAGCAAAATAAGCATGCATAGAAATTGCACAGAACTGATACAATACGATTTTTAAAATGCAATTGCTTAGAAATGTACAGTAACTAGGACGCAAAATAGACTAGTTAAAGTAGGTAGTTAAAGTACAAATCTCATAATGCAGGGTCTCTCAAACTTTTTGCGGGTAACGAAAGGACACCAATAATTATGGTGACCCTGAAGTAAAAAAATATATATATATATATTCCCAAAAGACAGCCACATTTCCCAAAACACAATGACACAAAACATAAATATTTTATAAATCACAGGGGAAAAAATCACAATACACAACTATATTTTCCAAAACACAACAACATTTCCCAAAACACAAAAAAATTCACAAAACGGAGAGAACATTTCACAAAAAACAAAAATATTTTACAAAACACAGACAATTCACAAAACACAAGACATTTCTGAAAACACAAAAACATTCAAAAAACAACAACAACAAAAAATCACAAAACAAAACCACATTTCCCAAAACACAAAAACATTTTACAAAATACAAGAACACTTTTGTGAAATGTTTTGTGCTTTGCAAAATGTCTTTGTGTTTTGTAATGGTGTGTTTAAGAAATATGGTTGTGTTTTGGGAAATGTCATTGTGTTTTGTACTTCAGGGACGTCGTGCGTAATACAGATTTATTATATAACTATTTTTAATATTAGGCTCATTATTTAAGAGTTTACAGCAATACATTATTTGAGTTAAGTCTAAGAGCCATTTCTATAAAAATTTCTTCAAATTAATCCAAATTACAGGATTACTTAAAGACTATTAAGTATGAAAATATAACTTTAATAATACTGCTTTCCGTAACTGTAACAAAGTCTTAAAACAAACAAACAAGCAAAAATAAATAAATAAATACACACCTCCTGGATATGCTTCACAGACCCAGGGCACTTTGTAAATCGTAGACATAAAGTGATGCTCAAGTATATTTAAAAAATCACAGTTGCTGAAGTACTTTCCACCACTGGCTCACGGATAATAAATTTCCAATGTGTATAATATGGTTAAATGTGACGAATGTGTGTATAGTGTAGCACTGGCAGAAGTTTTGCGGTGTGTAGGTTGATATTTCACAGAGATGTTTTTAGTATGACACATTTAAACAGTTTAGACCACTGATCACCAACCGTCTCTTTTCCTGGACATCTCTCACCTTACAAAATTCCGTTCCTACCCTAACAAACTGCAAAACAATAATTCACAAAATACAAGACATTTCTCAAAACACAAAAACATTTCATTCTTTTTTACTTTAGGGTTTGTTTTACTTCAGGGTCATCATAATTATTCTGTTCCAGATGACAACAAACATATGGTGTTAACAAATTTGTTCAATTTTAATTCAACTTTAATGTTCAATGTGAATCTGTACAGAAATACATGTCACCCCACCCTACACTATATTAACACCCTAATAAAGTAACTGAATTTATTTTCCCCATGTGATTGTAAAAGGTCCTGCAACAACTCTAGAGTCAATTATCTAAATTATTTTTGCCGGATTAGGCCTGTTGTAGCTCCAAAGGAGAAGATGATATCTACACCAGGTCCTAGTTTCAGATCTGCCCTCCATTCAGGCATAATTACCCCATGGAGCATGTCTGTACTGACATGAAATTAAAATCGTGTAATTTGTAAGGTTGTTTATGGTGTGAAGAAATTGTGACGTCACCATTTCCGGTGCGAATTTCATCCAGACGGGAATACCCAGCATCGTCTGCCACTGCAATTTGGTTGTCGACCCATGATATTCTTGTGGTTGTGGAAGCCTTACCATGGAATACCATCAGGCCTACATCAGCACAAGTCTTTTACAGCCGAGTTAAGTGTTGGTAGGTATATAGGAACATGCACGTTTTAACAGAGTTGATACTGTTGGAGCGAACCCCAGACAGGTCTCAGAACAGCTTGGTGGCAAATAGTTTCGATGTTGATACGTTAGCAGTGGTCTGTGAGTGCAGCCTTCAGACAGGCAACTGAGCAACGACGTAGTCTTACCATCAAACCCGAGACAGGGGGAAGGAGGGGGCAGAAGTCTCAGGAAGGAGGAGAGAGGATGTGTGTGGTTGTGTGGAAGGTGGGGGTCTGGTTCAAGGAGGGGTGGAGTATGTGGAGGGAAAACAAGTCGAGTCATAATTGCACGCGTAGGCTGACACATCTGGAATTACCAATTTTTGGCTCGGAGCCACACTCTACGCTTCTCCTGAAAAAATAAAGAAACTTTTATTTTTTTTGCTCGCTCCTCAAAGCTGTGCCTTAATGGGTTTGGCGCTTCTCTTCATGGCTGATGCTAAATTTGTACCCCCTCTCCTCCCGCCTCTCTGTTGGAGCATGTGGGCCGAAAATGACACCATTATTTTCACCAGACTGTTTTCTTTCAGAGAGAGAGAGAGAGAGAGAAAGAGAGAGGAAGTGGAGGTGAGTCAGTCTGGCAAAAGTAGAGCTTTCTAGACTGGAATATAGACACTTTCTCACACATACACAGATGTAGCCCTACACTACCCGCTTATGAGCCGATGCAGGGCTACAGTCCAATGTCCACTGGCTTCGGCTCCTCATCCCACTTGTGTTATATGTCTGACTGCTTCATAGGGCTTTGGTACACTCAGTGGCTCTTGGAAAAGGCCTTACTCAAATTTAACCAAGATTCTGGCTCTTATCTTTGGCGTACATCCTTCAAGAATGAGTGCTTTGCCATAGATCACTTTTTGCGGTATGAAATTTATTCAAAAATTATCCTGACCACATCTGTGGATATTTAAATCCCAGCATTCTCATTTTGAATACAAACTGTTAAGCCTGTGTTTAATTCGGGCCGTTTTCCGTTTTTATACCGCAGACTGGTGATTCACTCTTCACTCAAATTGGATTTCAATTTGGACTCGCACAGCCACACACACTTATCCCATACTGAGAAACAAAACAGTCCCATGAAGAAAGCCTGAGAAAAAGAAACTTTCTGGTCTTTCTGCAGCCTCTGTGACATTGACCCTGTTTGGGTGAGTGATCAGGACCAGGTACATGGCTAAACTTAAAAAGTTAGGTGTTTTGTAAATTATAAATGCTTAGTGGTTAGCACTATTGCCTTGCACCTCCAGGTCCTGGGTTTGATATATATAACTGGTTTTCGAAAAAATATTTGGGGGTACGAAGATGAGTAATAGAACACATAAAGATGGTTATTGGAATTTTTTGTCTGTTTGTTTGTGCAAGCATCATGTAAAAACTACTAAACAAATTTTGATAAGGTTTTTACAGGTGTATTTGGCCAAGCTTGAGGTAACATATAAGCTTTGTTTTATTGCAATTGTTCCACCTGAAGAGATGATATGCTAATCTGAAATTTAAATGGAAAACACCCTTATATAATTAAAAAATCAACCTTGAAAAAATCATTACTTCTCCTCAAAATTCAACAAATGGCGTTTACATTTTTTTATGTGTGCTTATGAGTGTGCAGTTAAATTCCACGCAAACAATGTCGCGGGCACATCTAGTACAGTATGTACAGTATATATCCATCCATCCATCAATATATATACTGTATATATAATGCCAACATGTGGTATACATACTGTGTGTGTATATGGCTTAAACACACAAATGGCATTAATCACCCTAATGTGACCTCATATAAGAAGAGCCCCTCCCCCAGCTTGTTGCTTAGCTCTGCTGAGAGTGTTTTTAATTTGAGGCTTTAACACACACATAAAGGCTTTGAGAGACCTCTGAGATCTGTGTTAACTTATTAATGAAATCTTAAAATATGGGACCTTTAAATAATGCCTAAATGCCTTATTAAATGCCATATTATGTGTTCGTAAAACTTATGTGTACACAAGCAATTTCTATTTTACAAATATTAAAATCCAGAATCAAAACTCCAAACAGTTATCTTGATGGAAATGACCTGCTGGGAGTTTAATAAGTTAAAATCGGTCAGATTAACACTATGTCATGTTTCATTTTAAAATAGCGGAAACAATAATGGGAATACACTAAAGAGCATCTTAGGATCCTGACCACATCTGTTGATTTTTCACCCCCGGTTTTTTAAATACAAACAGCAAAACCTGTGTAATTTAGAGCGTTTTCTAATTTTACCTCAAAGACTGATGATTCATTCCCTTTTTTCATTGCGTGAAGGGACTATGAGGCCAGTACAGGACACTGTGAACGGTATACAATTTTACTAAAAAGCAATTAAAAAAAGAAGTCCTTTGGCTATGTAAAGCCTGTAGAATCAGCTTGGCCCACCACATTGCACCGTGGTTTAGACTGTTATTTAGACTGTTATTTAGATGTCTGGTCTTGATTAGGACAAAAACAAAGCAAGATAAAGCACATCTTGGATATGCTCCGTAGGACAGCCTGTTTAATGTTTCATAAACCATAACTACTGTTCGATGTAAACAAACTCCAGACCCACCCCCTCCCATTTTCAGGGGCCGTGTTATTGATGTAGTGGCGTGTGGTAGTTTTTTTTTTTGTTTGTTTGTTTTTTTACAGCGCTCCAGGCTTGCTTGCTCCTGCTTCTGCTACTTCAGACGTAATAACATGGTCTCTCAGTTGTCTAGAGCCAGTTAGTTAAACCCTTGGTGGCTTTATGGTTAGCCACCAAGAATGCCTCCATTCATCTCTCTGTCTAACGCCTCTGGTATTGTTTACACTTTGCAATAGATAGTCACTTTATATATAAGACAACAACACCATTATGATCTATTACTGACAGTTTCTAAACAGTTGTGGACGGAGGTAACCATCGATCTTGGGAGCCACTGGGTTCAGGTTCAGTAGGTTCACTCAATCAGCAAAATGTCTAGGGCTAATTAAAGACTCTTTAAGAAGCTGCACATGATATAAAACAGACTGATACACGAGTTGGACTTTCACATCCCACACATCTGAAAGTCACCAATTTAGCATAATATAGTGCAGGTTATTTAATTTCAGTCCAGCACAGTGAGTTAAATCAAAAATCTAAATTGTGATCTCCAAAATTGTCCATGATGAGAATTAGAGGAAACTGTCATAGGCCCATAGTGGACACCTGGTAATGTGCTTTTAATTTCAAACACTTTGTACGAAATTATCTAGCAATCAAGTTGAACAGTTTGCATCACTTCTTGCAACTCTATGTGCCCAAAAGCAGTGAAAATAAATAAACATGGATGACACAGAAAAGCAAAGAGATCACCAGATTAGGACGGCACGTGTGTTGTTTTCTAGGCTGATGACTCTTTCTTAACAATAATTAACCCCAGTATAAATATACATTGAAGTTCGTTGCCAAGTGAACGTTACCCAACAAAGAGTTCAGAGTTACAGTGGCTGTAGTGGCTGAATTCGAGAACTCAAGTGAAAATTGGTTTGCAGACACAACTATTAAGCGGCTCCTTAAGAAAGCCAGTCCAGATATTTGCTCTGCTGTAGAACCCATCTTGACACGGACAGCGTAGGTCGGTTTATCCAGTCATTGGTTTTTCCATGTCTTGGCTGCAGCTCCCTGGCCAAGGTCACCCTAAAACTTTCCGCCGGTGCCTGACTTTTCCAGGACTTTAGACCATGATGACTAGCATCTGTTCGGCTGATGTTAGCTTATGAGAGCTTCAGAAGAGACAGACATAATACAAAACTTACTGTCTGTTTCAGCAGTTGCTGATCTGTTAAAGCAAATTGTGTGTATGTGTTTGTTTTGTAAGTTGGCTCCGGCTTTTCATGTCTCTGCACCTCTACAGACTCTTACAATCTTCTTTAAAATAAGTGTAACTCTTGGCACTATAACCTGGCAGACATATATTCTATTGCAAGATTGTCGTATGACGAGATGGTAAAAGATGTGTTGCACTGTGATCATATGAGCACCTTGTATAAAACTGAGCCGATAAAGATCTCAAGTCAGTGTGTTTTCAAGTGAGACAGAATGGGAGGGTAAATAGAAGCAGAGTGACAGAGATAGGGAGGGAAGAACTGTAGAAAAGGGAGGGATAAAAATAAGGAAGAAATAGAGAGTGGGAACATGTGAACAGGAGGAGGGAGAAGTGACAGAGAGAGAGAGAGAGAGAGAGAGAGAGAGAGAGCATATAAACTCCCACCTAAGTGCTCAACAGTCATAAAACAGCCCGTCTTAGAAGCTCTCAGTTGCAAGGTGTATGGGAGAGGAGAAGAAGAGAGAGAGAGTGAGAGAGAAACTACCTAGAGTGCATTTATTAAGTGAGAGAGTTGGACTTGCACACTCTTGCATCCCGTGCCAAATAACAAAACGTTGCCATTAAATAGACCTGTCAAACGTGTGTTAGTTTCACGAACAGGAGTGGGGATGGATACTTTCTGCAGCCTCAGTGGCCTTGATCCACTTTGGGTGAGTGAACAGAACACACAGGCATCATCCTTGTGTTTTTGCTTCTTTTTTTGAAAAGTTTGAAAAAACTTTTAATTGCTTATTCTGCTGTAAAATATGTCAAGATGTCAATAATCAACTTATTATGATAAATGTTTGTGAATATGATCATGAACTGTATGATTAAGTGATCTTATAATCCCTCATCTTTGGCACCCATACGATGTGCATCCACAAGCAACAGGTTCTAGTTCATATGTATGTGCAAAAGAAAGAAAAAAAAGAAATGTGTATTTATATAATAAAAAGTGCAAGCCCATATTCTGTAATCAATGCGCAAGCATAGTGTTCTGTTCCTCTTTTGACTTCTTACCTTTTTAAACTGTCAGATAATTATTATACTTGACTAATCTATCTTCTAGTAGCTACTATGAATTATTCAGTAAGTATAGTATCATTATTAGGTAATGTACATGTTTACAAAAAAGTAAGAAACTTAAATTAGAACCTCCGAGTCTTATTACTGAAAAAGTGAGACAGAGGAAACAACAGTATAATAAGCGTCAGGCCATCTGTGACTAAAGAAGAAGAATAGCTAAATCAGAATGCAATGCTATGGACAGTACCAAGAGTTTCAGAGATCAACAGCAGATGGATTGGTGAAATTAGCCAAACCACCATAGCACATGGTGTGCAGATCCATCTCTGGAGCTTATCCGCCAATGTTTCCTGGACAGCATTGTACCAATACTCTAAACAACTAAAAAATAAATAGCAGTTTGGGACAGAGTCTCCATTGAATTCAGTAATTCAGCACCGAATTCACTCCTTTAGGAGAAGTGGTGGTTTTGTTCAACTTATAATAATAATAAAAAAAAAAAATAGGTTCAACATGCAAATGTCATACAGCTTGTACGGGAAAGTGAAACTTCTTCAAAACGTGATTTGTTTTGTTTTAAAGATCAAATGGTTTTTATTGATTGGCATGAAAACCAATCACAGCTAATGGATGCCTCACTTGGCATATCTGAATATGACTTCACCACTCTTCTCCTAATCTTCCAGGACTGGAACCAGACATGGTACACACACACCCCTGAATTGAGTGACTGTTTCCAGAACACAGTGCTGGTGTGGGCACCCTGTATCTACCTGTGGCTCTGCTCACCATTCTACTGTCTTCATCTGTACTGCCATGGTCGAGGACGCCTGCCCCTCTCGCTGCTCTGCAGTGCCAAGCTGGTGAGTGGGTTTTCATGCAATCTATGAAAGGAGAAACTTGTCTTATGGTTAATGTGGACATTCATATATTAAGTCTTATAGCTCAAATGAATGGAGTTGAATAAAAGTATCAGGCTTAGATACAGAGGCATTCCACAGAGAGCCACATTGAAAAAATGGTCTGTAAAAGCTAAAAATGAAGGGTATTGGATGAAAGCAAATGTAGCAGGGTGGTGTCTGGCCTGTGGGACAATTTCTGGAGAAGGTGATGGTAAATTGGGACAACAGCCCAGCACCGCAAAAGCTTGTGGGCGAGTGTAACACACTGGTGCTTGTTTGGGTATGCTTGGTGATGCATTGATTTTCACAAGGCTTCCATGTATACTCAGTTATGTATAGAATGCATATATGTATGCATTCTTAAAGAAAAAATATATGTTTTATATTTTTAATGGAGCAAAGTGTACATGTTGTAGTTGTTTGTCATGTCTTAGATTAACAGGTGAATCTAGAACCCTTTATGAAGGGATGTCCAATCTTATCTGCAAACAGCTTTAGGTTCTGTCGGAGACATGTCTGATTCCACCAGTTTCATTAGGTGTGCCCTTCAATTGACAATCAGGTGTGCTGCTGATTAGAAAGATAACCTGCAGTCTGACTCCCTTTTGGGGCCCCATCCAGGTTCTTTGCTGGGTCTTTCTGGGAGAACCTTTAAAGATTGTATGTAGAAAATATCAACGGAAAGTTTGACATAGGAAGGCTAGGGAGACAGCCCCCCCCCCAATCCCCCCCCCCCTCTAAAAAAAAAATTTAAGTTCCGGCAAAGAAAGTTTCACAGTGTGTGCTTCTGAAAGGGTTAAACGGCACCATTACCGCCTACTGAAACTTTCCTTCCAGACATACGTAACTCTTGCACTGTACCCAGTGACCAAAGCCATTTCCGTAAGGATGAGTCATATGAGTTTCTCACCCAGGTCTGATTTCCGTTCATATCTGTCTCCTTATAGTTGCTGGGCTTCTTCCTGGCTTCCTTTGGTTTTGTCGAATTCTTCTACATCCTGTTGGAGCGACACCAAGAAATCCACCACCACTTCATCTTTCTCCTGGCCTCGGTCATACGCAGCCTCACTGTGGTAACATATATTACATTACACTGGAGTGTTAACATGCCATAAATGATATGCGAAACCAACAGTCTTCATCACTGCCAGGAATGATGACATGGAAAGGATAAACTGTAAATCAAACATAGGAAGAAACACCCAGGGCCCTTTTTTTTTAGCTGGATATCAACATTACAAGAATAATAATTTTGTTTAAAAAAAAAAGTCCTGGCTTTTGGACATGCAATAGCGTTTGAAATATTGTTGTCAGGAACATTTATAAATGACATAACAAACATTACAGCAAAATCTATTAAATATCCTTAAGCTAACATATCACTAAAGTAGCTATTCTATGTATATTTGGCACACTTCGTCCATGCAATCATTTATTTATCTATGAAATCAATTTTTTGGACTGCTTTAGTGAGATTCACATGAGGAAAAAAAAACTTGCTAATTAAACTAACTCAGTACAAAAAACTTAAATATGATTTTTAAAAATATGGAGAAAATGTATAGCTTCAACAGCTTTGTGTAGGTCTGCAATAATTTCTCCAAGGTAAAACCTTTGACACAGACAAGTGAAGATTAATTGTAAGCTGTGAAATGGGTTTAACAGTATTTCTAGAGCCATGTAATGACATTTAGATTTAAAAAATTACTTGCTAGCTAAGATAACTCTTTGAGCTAAAAATATCTTTTATTAGCAGAGCAAACTATGAAAACATGAAAACATGACTCTAAAATAAAAATCTCAAGTTAGCTATCTGAGGTAAAACTTTTGACACAGACATAAAGTAAGAATAATTTTTTAGCAGTGAAGTGAGTTTTAGAGTATTTATAGAGCCATATAATGACATTTAGGGGGGGGAAATGGCATGCTAACTATGCTAAATCCATTGTGCTCCTGACTTAAAAATATAGAAAATATCGTTATTATGTAAAAGATCGTTGATATTCTTCATAACCACACGCAGCTAGGTAAGCGGCAGTCTGTCCCATCACAGGCACAGACATATTTATCTCACTGTGGGTGATTTTAAACATAAGTTTTAACAGTGTAGGTTAGTGAAGTGGGTGAACATAACACAAGGTCACAAGTTTTCACTTTTTGCACCCGGACTAGACTCTCGCCCTATCTGTGGTCACTTCAGACACTTAAGTCAACACTGACATGAGCTCTTGGAAAAACAGTAAAAGAGATAAACAGGGTTTTTTTCAGTGAATACTCGCTCATCGAATGATCGTAATCTCAACTGTATAAATAGTAAAGCAAATAGCTGAAAACGTAGTCACGCTCAGTGATATAGGTCAAAAGAATTTGCTCGTAGTTGGGTGACTTATTAACTATGTGCACAAATATTGCTGTTAAAACCTTGAAATACCTCTTTTATTGCTGAGCTTGCTTTTTTACCACCTGTACTATTTTAAATGTTAATATCTGTATTCACTATGCATCCTGACAAAAAACCTGGACCAGGTGGTTTCATGTGGATTTTTCAGACGTTATTTTTCTCACATCATTAATTTCTAAATGTGATCATATGCACGTTCCCTGAGTGTTATTTTCTTGTAAGCAATTCCCAATTCCATCCACTCCCAGGGTTAGTATTTTTTTTGTAAATTTTTTCTGATGTTATCCATTAACTTTATATAATAACCGTCAAATGGCATTCAAACTGTATAGATTAGGAAAGATTTAATAATCGCGCTATGTATCTCATGAGACTAGAGCATGTTAAACATCTGACTAGCATTCTCAGGATTAGTTAATCTTAAGTAGAAAAATTTCTGGATATTCCATATAAAAAAAAATCTACTTATTTTACATTAGACAGTAACTAGTGTTATTACAAATTAATATTAGCTATGTTTTTTATCTTGTCAACAAAATCTAGGTAAATAAACATACATATACTGTCAATGATTTCCTTGCTCCTACTTTACGAATTTCCATATAGAAATGCAAAGACACAAGCACACACACATTAGTGGTCTTAAAGTCACTCAGTGCAGTTGTATTTATGTCTATTTAAGTCTTCTGTGGCAGACAGCGCTTATCCCCGAAAAATCCCTATGAAAACCCAAAGATCAGACTCATCAATGCCGGTCTGGTGCACCACCAAGTCTGAGTGGTTACGTGGGCCTCATCTTTTCCTTCTTCCCATGGGCAGACCTGTCAGTGCATCACCTACTTTATTCAGAAGCCAAGCAGTACAGATTTCAGAACAACCTCACTCAGCACTTTCCCTTTCTGATTACTAGGTAGGCACTGAGTCTGAGTCTGAGGTTTAACCAATGCTTTAGCTTCCTCCCACACTCCAGAGAAGGGGCCATTATGTACCCCATTACAAGGCAGCTACAATGAGCAAAAACATAAACACCCATTAGCATGTTTTTGATCTTGCACTTACTGTTTGTAAGATAAAGCGAGATGTATTTGAAGGGTTCAGGCCACACCAAGTGATTAAGAGATTCCCTTAAACACTTTACTTCATTACTATGTGACTGGGAGACTGGTTTGGTTTGGAAAGGCCTGCAGTTTAGATTTGGAGGATGTATCATTAGGAATCGCATGAAGCCTGATTTTAAACGTGCCTTACGTAATCCAGTGTTTTCCACCGCCTAGGAGATGCTCTGACAAAATAAAACCAAGGAAACGATTTCCCTGAAATACCACAGGACGTTTGCGATGAGACAAGAGCAACATAATGTTAGCACGTGTTTTTTTCTGAAATGGTCTGAGAGTGTTGAAGACTTTTGGACAAAGAATCGGAAGGCAATTAAAGGCAAAGCACAGAAACGATGACGGCCTTGTTATACATGTGGTTTACTAGGGCCGTTTTTCATGAACCAGCTGTTGTTGTAAACCAATTATAAACCAGGCACTACTGGTCAGGCAGAAATACACAATTATAAAGGTTTATTTACATGAGAACTTGACTCAAACCTTAGTCAGTACAAAGTACAGTTTTAAACAACATGGCCTAAAATCTATATTTTTTTACCTTATTAAATTCAAACTCTATTATCTTACTCTTGTTTCAGTATAGGCTTGCTGTGCTGTGAAAAGAGTAAAATATCAGCTTCAAGCTTTGTACAATGGGTGTTCAAGTCAAAGCGGGACTTTTGATGTGCAGAATAACAGGACACAATTATGAGAGTTAAATATGTTCTTTATTTCTGTATATAATCCCCTGCTACACTAATGCACTTATCACAGCATTTCACTAGTGCTTGAATACCATCAAGGTAGAAAGTTTTCTTAGTATGCCGGAGCCATGATCAGGCTACCTCGTCTGAAACGCTGGCCTTCTTTAATGAACTCATTTTATGGCCCAAACATGTGGAAATGGCTTGGACTGTATGGGGGATGTGACAGTAACTGCCAGCTGAATTCCTGTAATGTGCATGATTCATGTTGGTGAATGTTTGTGTGTACAGATCCCACAGACAGATGCGACAAGGTATCCATTGATTTTCAACGATCAGGCGCTCCACTCATAGAATGTTCACAAAAGTGACTCAGCGGGCTCCAAGCCACCTTAGCCGGGGTCGGTATTCTCTGATATACAGTCTTCTTTAAAACAGTTGCACCATTCAGATGTTTTTTCCCTGCGTCTAAGAGTCTCATCAGAGTCATTGTCTTCCGCAAACGTCAATCGATTTTACGCCTTCATTTAGCAGAAGTTTCATCACAAGTCCCAGTTTGACTTGAACAGCCCTCATACAAATTTAAACATGTGAGGTGGAGAATGCATCTAAGATTTATATTGATTTACTATGAATTAAATCATTTTAGGGTAAAAGTCACAAATCCAAATCCACCCCTGACTCTAACCTTAACCATAACCTTTTATGTTTCTAAATACTTGAGCACTTTTAAACGTTTTTACACTTTTTTCGACTTTCACTCGTATTATTTTGCACTTTGTAATCACTCCAGTCAGTGTTTGGACTTTATACCTATACTTACTGTCCTTTTTTTCACCTTTGATCATGAGTCATGTTTGGCTTTTTTGTTCTTTTTGTTGGTATTTTCTTTTTTACGGTCAAAGCACATAGTCATTCTGCTTTCATCACATTTACAGTAATTCCACGCAGCCTTCAGAATATGAGTCTTGTCAGTAAAGCTCAGTTTTATGTTTGCCAGGTGTTAGCGGTGTGTATCATCCAGTGGGAGCGAGTGCGAGGCTGCCGCTCCTCCGTGGTGCTGTTCCTGTACTGGCTACTCAGCGTGGTGTGTTCTCTCGTTCCTCTGAGGGCCAAGGTCCAGTTGGCCGTCGAACAGGTGAGAGAAATGACACACACCCCCAATCTGGGGCATCCATTTCACAGCCCTGTCCTAAAACTCAGAAAGACAATATATTCACATACACTTGTATACAAACCCCCAGATACGAAATGTACATACACACATGTACAAACAACATAAAAAAAAAAAAAACCTGTGCATGTGTCCAAAGTTTTGCACTATATTTAATACATTCCGGAGATACTTTTACCGAAGCATATTTGTATCAGCTATTCTTACGGAGCTGTTTGTTTGTTATGGTTCATCATAGAAATATATGAACTGAAGTCAGGTGCATAAAATGTACCGGTGTGAAATTTGGGTGATTGCTTAGAATGTATTAACATACATCTGATTAAATGCTGACTCTCTTTTCATGATTGGAATGTCAGGCTCGTGTGTAGGAATGTGCGGTTAAAGAATCAGCCCTGGCATTTTACATAGTGCGATGCGAATCTTTTTGATATTGCAATACTGGGAGTGTAACCATGTCAAATTGTATCTTTTGATTATTAACATGAGGTCTCCATCTCATAATTCCCATGAAAATATCCCAATGAAGCTTCGATTGCTTTTTAAACCTGAGCTTGCAGTTTTGCAAAAACAAAACAAAAAAGTTATATTGGTTATGCTTTTTTCTCACTGCCTCGCTAAAAGCTGCCTTTATACTCGCACGAGAGTGAAAAAAGAGGCAGACTGAACTATATTTTGTGACCACTCAAACCAAGACTGACCCTGTTTTGTTCTGTGGTGGGGGGAAGAATATAGTCGTATGTTGGCATGGTGCGCTCACAGCCCAGGCAAGATGTTTACTCTCAGCCTGCTGTTTCACAAATCCAGTGCAAAGTGCAGCCTGGACCTCACACAACATGGCACAGGTTCACCTCTTCCTGGCTATGTGTTTAGATTCGCATATGACTGGCATATGGTATTGGTAAATAACACGCTTTTTTTTGCGCTGCTCGACCACAAACGGAGGCCAATCTATGCATTTCCAGATGGTAGTGTGACTCCTTGTGTTTACTATTCTTTTTATGCGTAATTTATTTATATAAAGTAAACCATTAAAGACTCTGGTTTTCACCATGATTTGCTTTAACTGTTCAAAATAGGCTTTACTGTCTCATTAATACCAGCAGCACACCCATCATATCGCACTACTGAACAAGCCTACAGTCTCAACAGTGTGCCTCATATGTGTAAGTAGGGAATAAACCACTTTAGTATAATCATAATAATCAATGACACTCTGGTGTGATGAAGCGGCGTTGGAGTTACAATCCTGAAGGAGATGGATATTCCCCACCCTGGAGATATATCTGTCATTTCTGTGGAAGTTACTTATAGGGTTGGGTTGCCAGCTCGACACCCAATTGTGTGTGTCATTTACACACACTATGGGTCAATTAGGAACGTCAATTAGTCTAATGTTCATGTCTTTGTACTGTGGGAGGATACTGGAGTACCCAGGGGAAACCCACCAGGCCCTGGCGGAGAACCTGAAAACTCCATGCACACAGACCTGAATCGGGGATCAACCCCTGACCCTGGAGGTCTAAGGCGACAGTGCTGCCTTCATACCTCTTAGAGTTTTACGGTTACAGAATTCCCCTATTACAGTTTAATTTTATTCTTAAAAGAGTATCATGTTGTACCTTTTATCCGATTATGGTTATGTTTAATGTTGTAGAACTTCCATGAAACGAATTAGCACATACCTTTCATCCCCTCGTTCATTCGCCAGGCTTTTTTTCAAGGTAATAAGATGACAAAGAGCATGCTGTGATTTTCCAATGGTAGATAATTTACAGTACCTCAGACAGTTACACAATGCTGGCACTAAAGATCAGAAAGTGGAACTTTTGCGGTACATGTCCCCGTGTGGATTATTACTTTACAAACTATGACTTATTAAAACAAGGTAATTCATATAAACCGTACTAAGTCAGATTTACTGTCTGAGATTTTTGCTATAGAAAATCAATCACCTTCTGAATAAAGAAAAATAAAAATACAACAGAAATGTAGAAATGAGCTCTGCATTGCTCTTGGGTTTCAACAAGCCCTAAATTGGAATGTGTTTTTTTTTTTTGAGCTCATATTGTGAAGAGCTTCATAATTATATATGAATTTATAGTAAATGGTGAAATATTACATATACAAATGAGGTATGATTGTTTGAATAGCTTTGTAGACCATAAAAATGTGCCTTGGGAAGCCTGTGGCTAGAGGGCGAGAAAGAAATGATGGGAAGCCGCCAGTAAAGAGGACAATATCTTAGCCTTGGACTGTCTCAATTTCATTGTCTCTCTTTAACTCCCTGTTTTTTGTTTTTTTGTTTTCTTTCCAGGGCCTCACTCCTGATATTGTGCACTACATGGCATTTTTCTCGTACTTCGCCCTCCAACTGGCGCAGCTCTTCCTCAGCTGTTTCGCAGACCAGGCTCCTCCGGGCAAAGTCGTCCTCCAGGTAAGCAGAGTGAAAACTTAGGGAGTCAACATGTCATTTAGTCAGATTTATGGAATATAATCCCACATCCCACTAGCTGAGGACATGTGCCTCGTAAGTGATGCCTTGTCATTAGTGAGAGCTCATGATTGCTTCAAGGAGATGTTTTGAAGCTTGGTTCAAACTGGTGAGTCATCTTGACGAATGAGGCCCTCCTGCCTTGATAATGATATCTACCCATTTTAGCTCGAGACTGCGGCTCAGAGAACCCAATCTTGTGGTGTTTACTATGAAAAATACTTACAAGGCTGCACACGCAACCCAAGTCTCATCAGTCCACCTTTAGTGTTTTATTTGATATGGCCACATCATTTATGGGTTTTTTTCTGCATGTTTGATATAAAACATAAAAATCTTGACCTTGTTAATATATATTTATGTCTATTTCACATCTTCTGGCCTCAAGAATCTGAACGATGAGAATGATGAGATAGTGGGCAGTAAATGTGGCCTGCTTTTGTGTGTGTATGTGTAATGAAGTTGAAGCTCAGACATGCGTGCCACACCCCATACTCCTCTCCTGGCTCAGTCGCTTCCTGTGTTATTCACAGCATGCCATTGAGTGAGACCTCCGGTGAAGAAACGTGTGAGTGTATGTGTGTGTGTGTGTGTTTGGGTGGATGGGGATAGAGGCAGAGCTGAGGTCAGCCGTGGGTGGAAATGTGTAGTAACTAGGTCCGTGCCAGTCTCACATATTAACACACACACACACTTTCACTTACTCACACAGACACTTTCACTGATTTTCTGTTTACTCACTGTGCACTGCGGCCAGATGCTTTTTTTTCTTTCCTGCTCACGCACTGCTCGGCAAAATTTTCAAGAAAGCAAAACTGTAACACCTGTATGCTTTAATAACACCAAACCAATTGAATTGATACACTTTTAATGCATGTACAATATACAGCATGCCAAAAATACGTCTTATAAACCTGGTCATACGTTTTGATTTCAGAACGCGTGCCCTGTACAGGATGCATCGTTTTTGTCCAAGATGCTCTTCTGGTGGTTCAGCGGGTAAGCAAGGCAAAATTGTCCAAATTTTTTTAGATGTCAGTTTCTGCTGTGCACTGAAATGAATTAACTTGCTTTGCAGACATCCCAAAATATTAAACGTGACAAGAAATGGGATGAAATGTCTCATGTTTTTCGGTCATGAATGAAAAAAAAAAAATCATAAATACAAATCATCAGCAAAGTCCTGTGGTACAAGAGGATTAAGTATGCTGTTACTGGAAAATAATACATTTTAGTGTGGTAGCTGTAAAATTGCTTCACATCTGGCTGCATCACTTCACCTCCTGACGTTGATGCGTTTTCTACACCAGCACTCCTCGTTGTGTTTCTGCTTTGTCTAACGAGCTTTACTTTTTTTTGTCTAGACGCACGATCCATTAATTTGCACTGTAAAAGAAATCCAAACATTTTAGCATCTTTGTGCATATGTAAGTGCTTACGTGTGTTTGTGTTTCTGTAGGTTGGTTGTTAAAGGATACCGCACCCCTCTACAGGCAGAAGATCTGTGGTGCCTGCGCGAGATGGACACGTCACATAAAATCCTCTCGGACCTGGAAGAGGAATGGACCAAAGAGCGCACCAAACTGCAGCAGTACGAACTTAGCTTATAATCCATATAGGCAATTACATTTAGGCAGATGCTCAGAACAATGAAATATTTATTTGGACAGCACATGTACAGACTCCTTGTTAATTAATTTCTGCTTTGAAGATCCGTTGTATTGTGGATCTTCTTCAGAAGCTTCATATGCAAGAGATCACTTGTGTTTTTACGACCTGCGGAAAGATGATTCATATTCCAGCTATGCTAACCCTGTTTTTAATTAAGAACTTTAAAGATGCAGAGCTTTGTGTGTACACTAAAGACTTTTCCTTAAAACTCAAACTGTCATCCTTATGCATCCTGTATAATGAATCTTTGTTTCATTACTAGGCAGGAGAAGCAGCTCAGCAGCAGTGTGGTGTTGGGAACTCGCTTGCCAGATCAGGCCCAGCTCCTCAGAAAGCTGCAGAAGGAACAAAGCTCAGGCTTTTGCCTTTTACGGACGCTCGCTCGCAACTTCGGACCATACTTCCTGTCTGGAACCCTGTGTCTGGTGGTCCACGATGCTTTCATGTTCGCCATTCCACAGGTACTCAGGTAAGCACACTGGACGTCCATTAAAACCAAGAGACACAATCTGGCCTAGTCTGTTTTGTTTTGGGTTTTTTTTCTCAAAGACCATAAAGTTAAAAAAAGTTCTTTAAACAGACTTTAAAGTAAACATTCTCCTGGTGATTCAAAGGAACATTTTTAACTGTTTTTCGGGGTCCATCGCACGGTTCATGATATCTCCAAAAAACAGGAAGTCACAGTTTGCAGCAGGTGCTCGGCCACTCTGTGTCAGTCTAGCCAGGGAGAGATTGGGTTGTTTATGCCCACAGAGGGGCAATTATGGCTAAGAGTCTGAACGCTGGTCAGAACCCGTCACCGCAGCACGGTGCCCGGTGTAGACGCGTCTGCTCTAGTCAAGCTTAAGCGGAAGTGCTGAGGTTGTGGTTGAAAAAGCGGCCATGGCAGGAGAGCCAGTCAACCAACCAGAAGTATGAGACAACCACCAGCAAAGTACGGCAGTAAAAGTTGCCCTTTTTACTCTGCTCGAAAGACCTAAAATGATTGTGTCTGGAATTTATATAGGGCCAGCTGATGGCAAGGAATGCTAACTTTCTAAGAATGCACTGTTGTTAATGAAGTGTGTTGTGGAGTGAAGTCTTAACCAACTTTCAGTGAAGCTCTTGCTGGAACCAAGTAATTAACCAAACACTTCACTGAGTATTGCTTTCTTCATATAGAATACAGGTCGCCGGGCCTGTGCTTTTCTCATGCCAAAGATAACGTTCATTCTGTTTTTGTTTTGTTTTTATTTTAAAAACTTCCAATAATCGATCATGCTAAGGATCCTAAGCATAATTCTTGTTGCTTAAATTATTTACTTTAAAGATTAATATCTTTGAAGGTCTCCATCAAATTAAACCTAAACAACACAAAATTCATCATATGTACAACTTCATAATGAGTAGATTTGTCTACTGTACACTAGTTTTTAAAATATATATTATGTTTATAATAATATAATATAATATATTTTTTTATATATTGTTTTTAATTCATGACCCCTTTTGCGTTAACTAGAGCAGATCTACAGTACATACTATACTGTACGTATATGAACTGCCACAAGGTTTAACCCTAACCTGTGTCCTTCCTGTCTTTATCCTCACAGTCTGCTGTTGGGCTTTATGAGGGAGGAGGACGCTCCGCTGTGGAAAGGATATTTCTACGCCACGCTCATGTTCCTCCTCTCCTGTATGCAGTCCCTTTTTAACCACCAGTACATGTACTCCTGCTTCACAGTGGGCATGAGAGTCAAGACGGCAGTTATGGGTCTCGTCTATAGGAAGGTAAAAGCTTTTTTGGCAGTGTTAAATTAGATTTTTTCTTTTAAAAGCCAGACAGTGTAAACACAAGCACTAAATTTACACCTAAGCTGAAGGGAAAGCAGTTTGTAGTAGTGAAAATAACTGGACTAATTTGTAGAGTAACTGTTTTGGACTAGACCTAATGCTGTGAAGATTAAAATCCTAAACATAAAGTGACTGAGATTTACCCATGTGGTTGATGTGGTGTAAGAAAATGATACCACACAATGTGAAGATCATGTTCTCTTGAATTAAATAATATATAAATAATAATAATAATAATAATAATAATAATAAAGATACTGCAGCTTGCCATGCTACCATCCGTCCTCAATTGTGAAGACTTTCCCATCGAGGAAACCTATTTCACACTGGATTCAAAACACATTTTTGGACATTAAGTTTATTATTAGATTATTGATTTAGTTTTAGTATATACTGTAGTAGAAACACTAATTTATAAGAAGGAGCATATTAATACTAAGGTTACAATACTATCAGGCGTCCCGAGCAATCAGTTTTCTGTCTGTCTGCCCTTGTGTAGTCTCTGGTGATAAACAGCGCAGCACGGAGGAAGTGTACAGTAGGAGAGATTGTGAATCTGGTCTCTGCTGACACCCAAAAGCTCATGGATTTCGTCGTGTACTTCAACGCCGTGTGGCTCGCTCCCATCGAGATTGCCCTCTGCCTCTTCTTTCTCTGGCAGGTCAGTTTCTTTAACAGGTTTTCATTTTTCACCACAAACATGTAATCAGTTCACAGTGTATCTATATATCTTGGTAATCATGAATCTTAATTTCCTGTCATTGTTCCTGTTTCAGCACCTGGGACCATCTGCTCTGGCTGGCATCACCACGGTCTTTCTCATCTTCCCTCTGAACGGATTCATCGCCAAGAAGAGAAGCAAACTGCAGGTGCTGTAGCAGAGACGAATCAAATGAAATAAAATAAAAGAAAGACTTTCGGATAAACAGGTCAAAAAAGGAATGACTGCGGCTACAGAATATTTAAACTAGTTTAACGATTATGTAACTTTAGTATCACGCGGTCAGCAATAAACAATTTTGCCTCTAGCTGTCGTCTGCTGAAAACCAAGCCAAACACAATAATAAATCAGACGGCTTTGGTACCAGGGTTTGTCCTTTTGAGACCAGCTGTGTTCAGGTGAATAAAAAAACAAAGCAAAGCATGCATTTATTTGAACTAATTTCACATCTCCAAACCATACTCCAGGACCAGACAAAGGGTCAGTGTGAAAGGTCCACAGCTGGTTCAGATAGCCCAGCGAGCACAGAGCAGAATGTGGGCGTGTGGCTTGGATTCAAGCACCTCATTCCTTTGATGTCTCTACATCTACTTAGACTGGAGACAACCACAGTGCAACAAATGGCAATATTTTATTCCTCCTTTTGAAGACAGCAGATGCCCACGCCCTCGGGCAAAGTTGAAGCTGTAGAATTTTGGTTGTAACCTTGGCCCGTGCTTATGTCTGGACATCCTGAGTTACGAGACACTGGCTGACCCATTTTTCTAGAAATATCACATCATAACTGCAGGTTCTCTTGTGATAATTGAGATATATTCTGTACTTGTATAAAAACCAGGGAATGTGGTAAAACCAAACTATTCACATTTAAATATTTAAACAGACCGGAACTTTTTCCAACGTTTGTCATCACCATCAAACACATTGACTTTGACACCATATTTAAAAAAAGACTCAGACTGCATACTCACCATTTCTTTTAGCACTGTAATCCCCAGTCATCCTGAGTGTCTATATTTACTTTTCCAACTTGCAGGAGATCCAGATGAAGTTCATGGATGGTCGAATCAAGCTCATGAACGAAATCCTGAATGGCATAAAGATCCTGAAGTTCTACGCCTGGGAAAAGGCTTTCCTTGAGCAGGTCTTAGGTTACAGAGAAAAAGAGCTCAAAGCCTTGAAGAAGTCCCAAATCCTTTATTCCATTTCCATCGCTTCCTTCAACTCTTCGACCTTCCTGGTGTGTAGCAGAGATAAACATGTACATAGAATCTACCATTTGTCTGAAGTTTAGCAGCAATCCAGTATAACTGTGTTTTTTTTCCACTCCATGCTCAGATCGCCTTTGCCATGTTTGGCGTGTACGTGCTCATAGATGACAAGAATGTGTTAGATGCTCAGAAGATTTTCGTCTCCATGGCACTCATCAACATCCTAAAGACTCCTCTGAGCCAACTTCCGTTTGCCATGAGCACCACCATGCAGGTACTACTACCATCTCCACCAGTAAACGTCTCTGAATTCACTACTTCACACATTTGATATCAGATATTTATCTTCTGTATCTTCTGATGTGTCTTTTATATCGCAGGCTGTTGTCTCGCTCAAGCGCTTAGGGAAATATTTGTGCCAAGAAGAGTTAAAACCAGACAGCGTGTCCAGAGACGCTTTTAAGTCAGGTGAGTTGGACAATATAAAACATTTATATGAAGGTGCTATAATGTGTAGCAAGCTTTTAGTTTGGTGGATAAAATTCTACACAGACATGCAACAGATTAACATTAACTGGTCAAGAGCTGCTCAATTCCAAGGCTGTGTGGCAGGATACATCCATTTCCTGTTCCGTTTGGGAAAGATAGAGAGAGAGAGAGAAGGAGAGAGACAGGCAGCGCAGCCGCTCATGCTAGACTGTGGTTTCAACACAGCCTTCTATTTTCATGAAATGCAAACACATTTCGGCCCAGCGGACTGTCAGCGCGTTTGCAGACAGCTCGTGAAAACTGCTATTTTGAAGATGATGCTAATTAGACGGCGTAATTAAGCAAAGGCTTTGATTCCACAAGCTGGGCTGCGGGAGGAAGTTTACTTTCGCAGACAGACCTTTGCTCTCACCTTAATGGTTCCCATATGCTAGAACAACATGTACATGTACGCCTTGCACACGTGTAGGGAACTGCTACTGTGGAAATACAAGATGGTGCATTGTGCATTCTTGTTAATGTTCCCTTCTGTGTCTTTCTCTTTGTTTTGTTTTTTATCAGACGAAGAAGGTGTCGTGGTTGAGAACGGGACTTTTAGTTGGTCTAAAGATGGTCCTCCTTGTCTGAAAAGGTACGACAACGATAGGACGTGTAATTAATAAAAACATTCAGGGACATGATGCTGTAGGGAATCAAAAATGTGGATTTACTTTTACCACACAGTAACAGCCTGTACTAACGATGCCTCCTTACAAATGTTAAATGTTGGGATGTTGATGATAAATCGTTAATCAGTGAATTGCTGTTAGGAATGTAAGTAATTATATTATTGTAATTAGGATGAGTGTATAAATGTATGTGTGGTATTTATAGGATCAGTGTAAGAGTTCCTCGTGGTGCATTGGTTGCAGTTGTTGGTCATGTTGGCAGCGGGAAGTCGTCCTTGCTCTCTGCTATGCTCGGAGAGACGGAGAGAAGAAGTGGTGGTGTTTCTATTAAGGTAACAATAGATTAATTATATATATATATTGTGTATTTTTGTATATTTTAGAGTATTTATGGGTACTCTGTCAATCTCTTAATCTTTTTTTAGGGATCTGTGGCTTACGTCCCTCAGCAAGCCTGGATTCAAAATGCTACACTGCAGGACAACATCTTGTTTGGTAGGGATAACAAGAAGACCTGGTATCAGCGTGTCCTGGAGGCATGCGCTCTGCTGCCAGATCTCGACATCCTACCAGCAGGAGACGCCACTGAGATTGGCGAGAAGGTGCTTACAGAAGAAAGCTTTTAAACTTGCTCATCACTGATGGTTCCTCAAGGGTTCTTTGGATAGTGAAGTGATTTTTACGTATTTGAAACTGTATTTGCAGATTCTGCAGAGAAATAAACCGTAGAACCATCCAGGGTTATAGTTTTGTTTAAACTCTTTAAACATCTAACACAGCCTTGAGAAACCCTCTTCCTTCTAAGAGTTTGTCCATTGTCCATCTCCCAAAGTATTTTTTGCGAGAGTGTCTACAATCCCTACATTGTTCACAGGGCTTGAACCTGTCTGGAGGTCAGAAGCAGAGAGTGAGTCTGGCACGTGCTGTCTACAGGAAAGCCGATATCTATTTGCTGGATGATCCTCTCTCGGCTGTTGATGCCCATGTGGGTCAGCACATCTTTGATAAGGTTATCGGGCCCAAGGGTGTGCTGAGAGACAAGGTGAATAAAAGCTCTTTCTTTTTTGTTTCTCTGACACAGCAATTTGAAAAGAGAGAATTGAAATAACGCCATTTTTAACATCAATGAATCTGACAACTATATGTGAGCTAACATGAGTGCAAGTGTTTGAGCTTTTCGCATGCATAGGATTTGGCATTGAATCAGAAATAACACTCTGTAGGCAAAAAATGCTCAAACACACTTCTAAAAATGCTCCCTGAACACTTGGCTGGCAGTGCAGTTTCATATGAAGGTTTACATTGTCCTACTTTTGGCAGACTCGCATCCTGGTGACCCACGGGACAAGCTTCCTGCCTCAGGCCGATCTGATCCTGGTGATGGTTGAGGGAGAGATCACGGAGAGCGGTTCCTACCAGGAGCTTCTGAACCGTAATGGAGCCTTCGCAGAGTTCATCCACACTTTCGCCAGCTCTGAGAGGAAGGAGTGCTCCACACAGAGAGGTATATCAAATACCTTTCATTTGTGCAGAACACTAGCTTCCAAATGGGTTGAACAAAAATACCTTGCTCCTGTATACCTGGACAGAATAGCGGTACCATCAATATTAATACCAATACTAGATGGACTGGACAGCTATTAATTTTTAAGTTAAATTTCAGGTTCCAGGAAGTCCTGCTCAAGGCTCAGTGTAACAGATTTCATGCCATTCTCCAGGGACCTCTCTCAGGAGCAACTAATTGGGTAAGTACATATAAAACTGGAAACCCCTGCTAGTGTATCTCAATGAAAAATATTTGTTAGGATTCCTTGAGTGAAATCTGAATCTCATTCTGTTAACTAGAATACTTGAGAACATTGCCATGTGGTGTCCATAATAGAACCAGTTGCATTCACTAACCCTCCTTTTCTTTGGTTCAGTGGTGACACAAACAGTGTCACTATTCAGAGTGTAGACCCTGATATTGAACCGGAACAAATTCCTGAAGACCTGGGGAAACTCACTGAAGTCGACAAGGCCCGGATAGGCAGGGTGAGAATTTACAGTTAAGACTAAATTCCTTCAGCTTTCAGCAAGATAATCTTATTTAATGGGTGTTGCTCAGATTTCTGTCTCCATCTTCCTTTCCAGGTGAAACTGGAGATGTACGTCGAGTACTTCCGTACCATCGGTTTGGCACTGATCATGCCCATTGTCTTCCTGTACGCCTTTCAGCAGGGCGCATCTCTGGCATACAACTACTGGCTCAGTATGTGGGCTGATGAGCCCATTATCAACGGTACACAGCTCAACACTGACATGAAGCTGGGAGTCTACGGAGCGCTCGGGTTTGCACAAGGTATTGATGATTGGATTTCTATGCACAAGTCCATTTTTTCTTATTCAGTAATCAGTCAATCAATGAAACCAGTAGGCTTTATAAGTCCTGAGATGTGTGGTGAAACATCTTTGAAAGTCCAGTTGCTTTGACTTGCTGGTGAATAAACACCGTGAAATAAAATGACCTTTATTCAGCATGAACTTAGCGTGGTAGCCCACAAATCCAAACCTGCTAAACTATATCCTTCAGGTATAGCCATTTTTGGCACCACTGTGGCCATCTCGATTGGGGGAATCATTGCGTCTCGTCAGCTGCACCTGGACCTACTGAAGAACGTGCTCCACTCACCCATGTCCTTCTTCGAGTCCACTCCCAGTGGCAACCTGCTAAATCGCTTCGCCAAAGAAATCGATGCCATCGACTGTATGATACCTGATGGCCTTAAGATGATGCTGGGCTACGTCTTCAAGCTGATGGAGGTGTGCATCATAGTGCTGCTTGCCACACCCTTTGCTGCAGTCATAATCCTTCCTCTGGCACTGCTCTATGCCTTTGTGCAGGTAAAAAAACACTGATGGACTATTTTACCATAGGTAATGTTGGACTTTGGATTGATTGGCTAGATTTTTACCTGTTTTTATCTCCCTTGCTTGCTTAATGAAGAGTTTCTACGTCGCCACATCATGCCAGCTTAGGCGCTTGGAGTCTGTGAGCCGCTCTCCCATCTACACCCACTTTAACGAGACGGTGCAAGGCGCCAGCGTAATCCGGGCCTTTGGGGAGCAACCACGGTTTATTTCTCAGGCAAACCAGAGGGTGGATCACAACCAGACTGCTTACTTCCCACGATTTGTGGCAACCAGGTAATGCACCCTGCTGTACAAAGGTGGTTCCTTATATAATCAAGCATTTAAACGTGTGGCTTCTGCCAAAATATGATAACCAGTGCAATATCTGTAATACTGCGTTCAGCTATTGATTTGGCCTTACTTGATGTGCAAAGGTTGCTCAATGGGTAAACTTCAATGGTTCAAATCTTAAGGTATACATAAGTTCGCACCCAGGACTGGTTTTGAGCTCATCTGAGTTTCACAAATCAGTGGACATGTCATACCTTACTTTTTTGTACACCAATTTCTAAGATGATAGGGACAAGGCTGTTTATTTTTTTAACAGTACCAATACTCTGGCTATTCTTGTGTAAGAAGTTCCATCTCCTCCTCTGATAACAACAGCAACCCTTTCACTGAAAATAGAAACAGGACGTTGACATATGACAATTTGAATGGATCATGTCACTAGGTAGTAACTGCAGTTCTGAAAACACATAGCTTCTACACTTCTCACGGACTGAATGGTTCGGTTACCATTTGAGGATGAGGGATTTGTTCTCTGGGTTGCTTCCAGGCTTGAAAGCAGCTTTCACAATTCACCGTATGTAATGATCTCTCAGGGGCAAACAACCCAGAGTTCTGGAAAACCCACAAGTGTGAAAACAACCTTAGAGTTTCCACTCTTGTGCTCTTCAACAAAGCTGTTAACCTTCATGCGCTCTGATTTACCTAATTTTGAAATGGATTCAGCCACATTTTGGTTAAGAAAGGGCTTTGGATACAAACTAGTGGTTAACCAGTAATCGGAATGGTGGAATCCAAGGCCTGTTAGAGAACCACTGTTGGGCCACTTACTGTATTAAGTGGAAATTGCTCCTGAAATTGTATCATTGGACTGTATCCTGACTCAAATGTATCTACTTCCTCTAGAGTCATATAAACAAGTGCTATACGCATTTCCTTCCTATACTGTGCTCTTGACATTCTAAGATTACAGTGATGTCAAGAAATGCCAAGGTTGCAGAATGGAATAACAAAGTGACCTTCTGAAATCACAGACTGGCATTTGCCATTTAAAACCAGTCTCTGAAAAAAATCCCCATATGTCTTGTATTGGTCCAGAGTGTTAATAGACTGGGATTGTTTATGCCCTTTCTTTGGAAACGTCACTGGTCTTAAAGTCATTTCCCAGGCTTGAAAAAGTCCTGTGGACTTAACAAGTGTTTATTTGCTCCTTTTCAGGTGGCTGGCCGTGAATCTGGAGTTCCTGGGTAATGGGGTCGTTCTCGCTGCTGCCATTCTCTCTGTGATGGGGAAAGACACTTTGAGCCCCGGGATCGTCGGCCTGGCAGTGTCTCACTCCCTCCAGGTGAGAGTTATTCCCAAACATTTGCAATCCTGAGCATGGGATCTCAATTTGATCTCCTGGAGCTGTCACTGTATCCTTCTTTCCGCTTTTGCAATATTCTGTCTAACCTCAAAACAAATCCTACCATCTTGCAAAAGCAAGTCTAGGTTTTTTTTAGAAGATAAAAAAAAACAAAAGCTTTAGTTCAGACTTATCCAGATCCCAGACCTCTAGCACGGATAAAAACCAAGCTGTATTTGATTATGTTTCAGGTGACTGGCATCCTCAGTTGGATTGTGCGGTCATGGACGGACGTTGAGAACAACATAGTGTCGGTCGAGAGAGTGAAAGAGTATGCAGACACGCCCAAAGAGGTGAGAAAAGACTGAGTGATGTGGTCCAGCTCCAATGTGTAAATACATATGTATGTATTTACAGTACTGTATATTTTCACACCATAGGGCTACGGAATTCCCAAGTCAGACCGGTTTATTTTTATTATACAAATCTGCAAATCACAAGTTTATATTAATTAAAATCATTCTAATAATTTCTATAGCATCATTGTAGTCACAGGGATACTTCATATAATATTTTTTAAGGGTTAATGTTCATTAAGGAGATATTTATTGAATGTATTTGGAAACAGTTTCTAACGTCAGTATTTTTATTTTATTCTGAGAAACAGGAATGGATATAAAGTTCACGATTTGCCTATTTTTGTCGTGAACTTTAAAATAGGAAAAAAGTAGCTGTTCCTTAATATTTTACTATGACAGCACAACTCCAAGGGTTTTATTCCATTCAGGACAAATATGATCCTGTAATCTGATTCATGTGTGAATTAATCCAAAGGAACTCTGATCTAAATTTCTTTTTTTATCATATTTGTCCACAAGTTAAAAGAACCCTATAATTTCTTTTCACAGGCTCCATGGAGCTCAGAAGACATTTCACTCCCACCTGCTTGGCCTCAAACAGGAACAATAGAGTTCCAGGATTATGGGCTGCAGTACCGTAAAGGTCTTGAGTTTGCTTTAAAAGGGATCTCGCTACATATCCAAGAAAAAGAGAAGGTAAAAAGAAAATAGTTCATGCCAAAAAACTGCGCAGTTTAATGCCTCAGATATAAAGCATTCTAATTGTTAAAATTGCACTGTCATGCTTTTAGATCGGCATCGTGGGAAGAACCGGTGCAGGGAAGTCATCCCTGGCCCTGGGAATTTTCCGCATCTTGGAGGCAGCAAAAGGAGAGATTTATATAGATGGGGTGAACATTGCTAACCTTGGACTTCATGATTTGAGATCCCGCATCACTATCATTCCACAGGTCAGCTGTTCAATTTTTATTAAAAAAAAAGTGCCACCAATGATATTTGAAATTAGCTTTAGAAATTAGCATTCTATTAGAAAGGCTCCTGAAGATCCCTCCGGTTGGTTCTCTCCCATGTTACTCCAGGATCCAGTGCTGTTTTCCGGCTCCTTGCGCATGAATCTGGATCCATTTGACGCTTACTCCGATGAGGAAGTCTGGAGCGCATTAGAACTGGCGCACCTCAAGCACTTTGTCTCTGGGCTTCCTGATAAACTTAATTACGAGTGCTCTGAAGGAGGGGAAAACCTTAGGTGAGAAACATTGAGCTTTTCAAATAGCATCTAATAAACAAATGATTCTAAATATCTACAATACTATTAATTGATGATAATGTATCTAAACCCCAAATTATCTTTTGGGGATGCATTGTTATCGTTATAGTAATCAATCTTTTACTTGATTTTCAGTCTCGGCCAGAGGCAGCTAGTATGTTTGGCGAGGGCCCTCCTGCGGAAGACGAAGATCTTGGTTCTGGACGAAGCCACGGCAGCAGTGGACCTGGAAACGGACACGCTAATCCAGTCCACCATCCGCAGCCAGTTTGAGGACTGCACGGTGCTCACTATTGCACACAGACTCAACACCATCATGGACTACACCAGGTAAGTGTTCAGGTTATAGCCGTGTAACCGAATAGGAAAGTCTATAGGTAGTAACATCTTAGAAAGATGAATCTGAAAAACCTGGAGTTAACGATGTCATATTGCACCTTCGCAGGGTTCTCGTAATGGACAAAGGGCACGTGATAGAAATGGACTCCCCTTCTAACCTGATTGCACAGAGAGGACAGTTTTATCGCATGTGCAGGGAAGCTGGGTTGGTGTAAACACATGCACGCTGTGGAGCTGGTTTTGTAGCCCGTTGGCGCAACCTTGTGGTGGACTTCGAGCATCGGTCGCGCAGAGAGGGATCCCCCTGCTGGTCAGTGTTATAAGCAAGGAAAGCTTTAAAAGCAACATGGTGCTTCAGTAAATAGGGAGGTTAATGATTTCCAGAAATACCCAGTTTTTTTTTTTTTTTTAAACAAAGGTATGGTCATGTATTGTTCCATGATTAGCAGAAAAAAAAAAAAAAAAAAAAAAAACTTATCCTCAGGTCAGCATGCTCAAATGCACCAGAACTTTGTAGTAACCCTTTAGAACTGGAAGATCTCCTAGTTTTTTGCTTGATTTGCCTCAGAGTACAATCCGACAAGAAGACTTGAGCTAAAGGAGATGTGTAAACCAATAACTGTACATAACCAGAGACAAGTGGCAGTGTGTCTGGTCCTAGCTATGCCAAATCACCTAAAGCTTTCCAATACATCAAGAATGTGAATGAAGCAAATGGAACCTACAGATGGACTACAATGCGTCTGTGTGGTAGAGAACCTTGGGAGGGGGAACGAGTTTATGGACAACGCTGCACACACACTCCGTCTGCAGGAAATGCTCTCCAAAGTGGCTCTATATTGAGACTCTCCCACTCTGAAGCCATTTCGGTGTTTTTATGAGGGCGTCTAGGAGGAACACGGTCTGGAAGTCCAACTATGTTGCGGTGCCTGTTTATTTCCAGAAAAGCAAACACACAAAAGTTTAACGAAGAGTTCATAAAAGGGAGGTTTTCTAACAGGTCTTGGTATTATGTAATGACTACAAATGATGGTGATCGAGAACGTGTGCTACGTTACACTTGATCTTTAATTTGAACAATTTTGCACATCAGGTTTTTCTTATGTATCAAATGTAATTTTTGTACAATATATAATAACGGCTCTCTTGTTACTGTAACTCAATAGATAAGTCGCTTTAAAAACCTTAAGACACTATGCAAAGTTGAAAGTTCAGGTCCCTTTGCATTTATTTATACATATGCTGTTTTACCATTTGGTTATGTATTGAAAGTTCTTCTAAAGTGGGTTTGTATGATTTTTTTTTTTTATCTGTATATGTAAAATAAATTTTTTTTTAACAATAATCTGCTTGAGTATTGAACATTCAATTTAAACACTGATACAAAGCACTTGCAAAGCAACCTGAGTACCAAACTATATTTATTGTATACAGTAGTAAAGGACAACAAATAATGTACAAATCAGTACAGAAAAAAATGAGACCACATGAATGCTGATTCAGTCCCAACTCTTACGGACGCCAGACTGTATGGGGGACGAATAAGACTTCTTTTTTTTTTTTCACGTCCGTCACAAAGCAGACAGAGTGACGACTTGTTGCCTCTGAAAAAATGGGGGACTTACGGAATTCATAATAAAAGCCTGGACTAATCCAGGACGTATTTGGAGTTTGGTCCAAGAACAAACCAAAGTTCCTTTTAATCTTTGCACCTGGACTAAATAACAAGGCTGGTTGGGCGTCCTTTCAGCTAACGAGCATGTGAATTAAAATAGAATTAAAGCTGCACAAGACAGTGAGAAAGAGAGAAAAGGGGGGGGGGAAGGGAAAAAAAATCAAATCAGGTCTCCTCAAAATTTGGCAGGTTTTTATACTGATGGGAAGGGACCGTTTTATTCATCAGGACAGGAAACACAGAGCTTGGCCTTTATCAAGAAAACGGCTTTCTGCTCATACATCGACGGCCATTTTGAACCTTATGGCAGCCATCTTGGATTTGCCTCTTAGCCACATGTCACCTCATGTATCTTTAAATATTGGGAGACGGAAAGGGGGGGGGGAGGGGGGGAATAAGGGGTGGAAGAAAAAAAGAATGCGAGCCCAACCCTATGAAAACTAGGGAGGACATCCAAACCAACACGACAAAAAAAAAAAAAAAAAAAAAACGAGTAAATAAAAAGCACAGTTAAAAATTTTGTTGGGGGCGAGTGAAAAAAAACAGCTGAG
>JAQMYJ010000037.1:34486798-34519719 GCA_030014305.1 Clarias laeviceps
TGTGTGTTTGTTACAATACAACTCTGAAATATACGACTCTGACCGTTTACAGACACAAAACTCGTTTTTACAACTCCATGTTACACGGACGAATTGCGAAATTATGCCCACGAATGCGGTGTTACAAGACTGTCAAAAATACGTCATCAAGGCCACGTGCACAGGCATTACTATCCGAGGGAAGATTAATCGATTCCACGATATGCGCATGCGGCCCATTAGCGGTTTAAACCACAGGCGCCAAAATGGCGGATCAGCAGCCCATAGCTCACTCATCGTCTCAGGTAAGTGTGCAAATTCCACAATTCCACCCAAATTTCTAAGAGTTAGTTATCACTAATTACAGAAAGGAGTAATATTAAGAAGATAGTTTAACTATAGTAAGTAAGCAACTGCTTAAAAAACAGCTGCGAGGCAGTGGTGTAAAGTATTTGAGTAAATGGACTTTGTTACTGTACTTAAGTATTTTTTGTACTGAGTATCAAAAATATAAGCAACTTTTACTCTCTACTCGACTACATTTTTACTCTTTACTCCAGTACATTTGAACGGACACTTACCGTTTCTCCTTTTTTTGTCCATTGTAGTAAAAATCTTTTACTTGTGCCTTTTTGAACATTTGAGTTTGACTGAGACTGACTTTTGTTCTGCCATTTTGAAATATTGAAGTGTTCAATTTCATTTCTATATTAGGAAATAAAACCTCATAAATAAACGGTTTCTTGTTTTTCACTTTTCTTGGTGTTCTTTGAGCCTACGTTCAGTACGAGTAAAATACTTAAGTTCTTTGAAAATCGGATACTTTAAGACGTTTACTCGAGTCTTATGGGAATTGGTGACTTGTAACTTGTAATGGAGTCATTTTTACAGTAAGGTAGCTGTACTTTTACTCAAGTATGGTTTTCAGGTACTCTTTACACCTCTGCTAATTATATATGCTAACATTGCAAGATTAAATAAAACAGCTAAAATAACCGCTTTCTCAGGTTAGAAGTCAAGATTTATATGCTGAAGTGACTGTGTGTTTTGGCAGACAGAGAAGACACCGCAGTATGAAGCTCTTCTTTCGCACTGTGTGTAAGTGAAGCATGCTTTGTATATGATGCCAGGGGTGTTCATCCTCTTCTGTGGCTTCTGCCATTTTTAGTTTTTTTTTTTCCCGCTATGCAGCAAGTTTGTGTGTGGTCATGTGACAACATGTGACTATTGTTGCTGCGGCTGATTGGTCAAACGGAGTCATGTGTTTACTGTTGCCACATCTGAATGGTGAAACCCAATCATGTGGTACAGTAGATCCACCGGCTGCATTTCTCTGGCAAAAATAAAGAATATCTAATGTGTAGAATAAATGGTTAGAAAAGTAATGAGTCGAGTGGAGCCGAATGTAGCGTAAGAGTAGCGTTTCTTCTTCACAAATCTACTCAAGTAAAAGTAAAAAGTATGGGGCAGTAAAACTACTCATAGAAGTAAAATTTTTCAAAAAGTTACTTAAGTAAATGTAACGGACTAAATGTAACTCGTTACTACCCACCTCTGCATGCTAGGGATGTCAAGACTAACACAGGGACACACTTGGTTTCATTCCATCACCATCTAAATCGGGAGATATTACAGTCAAATGTAGTGTTGTGTTGTACTGTAGTGCAGCATGGCCTGGCATAAATTACTTCATTTTTTTCATGAATATCTTTAACTGATGTTTTACTTTTCCAGTCTAAAAGCTAATTAAGGGGAAACAAAGGTTAACTTGCATTGTTTACTTAAGTTCTGTGTTGATAAAGAGCTTTTGTATATTTAAACACACATCTTTATCTTTAGAAAGTTGGATGGAAAAGTCCAACGTCTATAAGAGACTATGAGAAAAACTTGTTATGGAAAGGTAATATAAAATTTCAATTAAAAGCTGTTTTTCAGAAGGTGTATCATTATTATTATTAGTAGTAGTAGTAGTAAAAGTATTAACTAGTAGTTACTAGCATGAACAGAGTGGCATGAAATCAATTACAACTAATCTTTATTTTTCTTATTCTCTTTTTAATTAATCATCTATTAGATCTATTATCTGCTAAGTCATGACTGACATGTGTTGTTTACATAGTTTTCTAGTAAGTGTAAGACACACCCTGGGTGTACGACTAACTCCTTCAAGATCTCCATAGCTGTGTTTATGACTCGTGTTTGATGTCGAGTTTAAAGGCCAAATGACGTACAGAAGTTTAAAATGCTCTTACAGTAACTGTGATGCCTAAGAGGTCTAACAAGAGCTTCGTGTCAGACCGCCACACCTTGTCTCGCGGCCCTCCTGTCGACGTTCTTAACGTGCATAAAACACACCTCACTCCATCAGCTAATACAGAGATCAAAACAATTAAATGTGTATCACACAATTAGAAATAACTAATTACTTTTTAGTTACTAATGAATTGAAACGCATTTGTGGCTTTGTTGGTTTTTCACACTTTTGTCACCTATTTAGCTTAAAACAAACAAATGTACTATTTCTTTTTTAAATCTACAACCTTTTTTTATGGTATTTTCTTTGTAATTGTCATAATGTTTTGATGCTCAATATTGGATTGTTTAATTTACAAGTAAAAGTTGAATCAATATAACAGAATGTAGTTGCCTAGTGTATTAGTATAGTTTGGTAAGAACCCTATGAATTATGCCTACTTTTTTCCCATGGTAAGGTTGACTTTTGCGTGGCAAACTACGACTAAGGAGACTAAGGAGGACATCAAAGTGTCAAGATACATGGGGTGTACAAGTCTTAAAGGCTTGAAGTTTTCTGTAAATGTCACTCTTTTTTCATTTACATGAAATGTCATCAGAAGTCCCGATTTGACTTGAACGGCCCATGAAATTTCATCTGTTTGAGGTATGCTACTGTACACGTACGGAAAATGCTCAGCTATTACCTACAGAACCTAGGAGAGAGCCCTCTATGTGTGGTGATACTATCATTTATGTATAATAATGCATTAATGTATAATAATTAGGCAAACTGCACTTTACACAAATGCTCCTTGTACCTGACAGAGGCGGAATTTTTAATGACTTTGAAGTAGGAAAAATGAAACATGAAAGCTAAGTAGTTGAAGTTGTGCCTCTTAATTGCTAAATTCCATGTTTGGATTAAACCGAAGCGAACAGGAATGACAAGTAAATTGGTGTGGCTCCAATCAGGTTCATGCAAATCAGGTACGGCAGGATGACTGAAATTCTTTGAGTGCTGAAAGTCTGTAAATACCCCACAAAACAAAAAAATATATGGTCACCTAACAGCATTCCTGAGGTGAGAAACCGACACCAATGAAGAGCGCAAACTTAAAAAGTGCACAATTCATCATCCACGAAAATGTAACATGCAGATCCATCTTTTAGCCGCACACAAACAACTCCCTGCTTGGTCCCACCTGCTTCCCAGGATGCAGAAGGGAGCTGTTTAAAAGGTGTGTAAATAGTTTCACAGTATAATAAGATCCCTCCGCCCCCGAGTGATTCATTTGAGTTATTTAGTCACTACTTTTTAAAGTAAGGCATGTTCATGAAACTTAACTAATTTGGTGTTACTGAATGATGGTATGCATGACATCATGTATAATTTATGACATATATTAAATCATACGGACAAATTCTGTGCTGCAGCTTTAATGTTGCGTAATATGCAGCGTGTAGGATGAACAATGCATCTGCGGGGAAAAGCAGACGCTTTGGCAGAAAACAGAGAACTGAATCTTTCTCATTGAAACCTGGATAAGGGGGAAGAGATACTTTTGCTTGTCTTGGCTAAGAATCTTTAGCAGTGGTTCGTGCACACACACACACACACACACCCACGCACACATACACACACACACAAACACTACCCGGACCTGTTTCTCTGGTGTGACGATGTAATTAACAGAAACCTCAACCACACCACAGACGACACCATTCCCATCAGGTCTCTATTTCTCAACCCCTACACACTCCTGCTTCTCATTTTCCCATCCTTTTCCAAATCAGTTTCTTTATTTTTTTTCTGTTTCTTTCAGACATGTTGGTGTTTTTATCTTTCAGTTGGATGTTAAACATTGCACTGAGTAAATACAGCTGGATAAAACAAAAACTGTGTCTGTCTACATTTCAGGCTATGTGATTATTTTAAAGGGATTCTTTGTTTTACCCATTGTATACAGTGCTGCACAAAGGTCTTGAGGCTCATCCTCATTTCATCATATTACATTAAATTAAATCAGTAGATTAAAGAAATTTGAACAAATGTTTTACTGCTGCAAAATCGTTTATGTAGTAACTTCAGCAGCAACCTTATTTCCCCTCTCGTCTGTTCCAACCACTCAGCATTCAGCATCACTCACTCATTCGCTATACATCATGTACAAGGGCATCAGCTTGGTCCAAAATGGACCAATGCATCACAGAGCAAGCAAGCACACACACTCACACACTCACTCACACACTATGGGGCAATTTAAAAATGGCAACTAGCTTAACCTGCAAGTGTTTAGGAAACCGGAGTACCCGGAGGAAACACGCCAAGCACAAGGAGAACATGCACAGACCCGAGTTGGGAATCAAACTCTCGACGCTAGAGGTGCGAGGCCATATTGCCAACCACGCCCATTCATCCTCAGCAGTATTCTAAGCACCAGCCTGATCATGTGTCATCATCTGCACACGTTTCTCACTGCTTAATGCCTTAAATTAGATGCTTGAATGATTCATAGGTCACTGTGTGTCTTAACAAACAAAAACATTCCTCTGAAACTGCTCAGGTACAGAGATAAAAACTTGCCAAAAATAGTAGACAAATAAGCCTGAAAAAAATTTTTTTCCTCAAGAATACATTAAAATAAAATAGATGTATTTTTTTATAGCAAAATATGAAGAAACTTTTGCACAATACTGTATATTTTCCAATTACCAAACAACAGTATCGATTGTTATAGATTGGTTCAGAAGTGCAAAGGGCTACACTGCACCTGCAATGATGTAATAATGAACATTTTCTTAAGCAAAGGAGACAACAAAGAAGGGCTTTTGCTTACCGATACATTAGCCAAACACTGCTCGCAGGATGTCTGGGAATAGGTCTCACAAGCTGAAAACACACACACACACACACACACAAAAGAAAAGATGAGATAAATGTTTAGTTTAAGCTTGTGTAATCATGAAACAAACATTTGGTTCTACTGTACAGCAGGTCTGTTTAATACTCGGACCTCTGCGGGATCAGATGTTTCCATGGCCTAGTTTTACCAACACACTCGAGCCACTGCACGAGGTCTCTGAAGAATAAACGACAAAGGACTGAAGGGATTCGATGATACGGTTTGATTTAAACCAAGATAAAGCTTTGAGAAACAATGACGAATGACAAAACGCACGTGAGTGTTTTGGGATTTTATGTCAGACTGGAAAAGCTGGAAAGGCTGGGTTTTATAAAGAAAAACATTCATGCAGTCAGGGATTTTTGAAGAATAGATTGTACAGAAGCATCAAATTATGCATGAGTGTAGATAATTTGAGTGCACAAATAACATAGTTTAAAAAAAAAAGATATACAGTACTAGTGTATAAAAATACCGTATCTCAAGTGAAATATTTGTATCTCAAGAAAAATCTTATGAGCAGGAAGTGCAGGCTTTAACTTCTAGCTGAATTACTTATGCAATGTGATGTAAGTATGTACTGTTTTCTAATGTATTTTGTATCATAACAGCTAATTGTATTAATGTAGATAAAATTAGAAAAGCCTAAAAAAAATGTATGTATAAAAAAAAAAAAATGCTTTAAATAAGAAAAAAAAAGGTTATATTGTATATTGTTATTTATTGTTGCATTGCGTTCAGTTACAAAATAATTTTAAATAGAATGTTTGTACTGTTTTGTAATATCTGTGCTTTATTATCTAATGTTAATTATTTATGATGAAATGGAATGTATAAAAACAATCTTTTTCAAATTGTAACTCTGTTATCAGATAGTAGTATAAAAGGTATAATTAATAATAATAATCATAATTGTAAATATTTTTAAGAAAGGGGGGGTTATATATATATTTTTATGAATAAGAAATGTGATCCCTGGAGATGGACTGTAATGTACAAAAAAAAAAAAAAAAGAAAGGGCATAGCTGCATAACTAACTTTCAAATATATAAATAATATATACACAAAATCAAAAGATCTACATTCTAATTAACTATACAGTATAAGAATAAGAATAAAGGAATGCATGCATGCATCTTCTTACTGGTGTTAGACTGCGCCAGGGTCGAGCTCAAACCACAAACCAGCAGAAAGAGTGAAAGGCAGATCCCCAAATTCATCTTTATCTTCCTTTTTAAATAAGAAACCAGACTTAATCCACGAGTGTTCAGGTGTAGATGCAGCACGTCGTGTTATAAAACACACTTTCTGCTCTCTGAAACACCGCGGATCGCTCGGGTGTAACACCTGTATCCACCTGTAAGTGCCTGTAACCACACACACAACTGCCTGATCTCTTTACGTCAGTGAGAGGCGGGGCAAGGGCGCCTCACGTCACGTGATCTCATCTCCGCTCCATGTTAAAAAGGGCACCGCGCGCATACGTCAACGACCCATCACTAGTAAAGAGTGGCGCGGTCTCCTTGCGGCACGAGAGAGGCGGTGTGTTGAGAGGCATCTTGTGTAAATTCAATCCATTCTTTTGCAAAAATATCCAAGGATAAGCCTAAGGTGAGCTTTTGCACTTATTTTTTTAAATAATGTGATGATTTTGTAGCCTGTATTGTGGGCTTTCATTTAAGGATTGTTTGCGCAACTATGTGTGTGTGTGTATATATGTATATATATATATATATATATATAATGTTATACTGTGTGTATCTGTGCTGTATACTGTATATGTGTGTATGTACAATGTTTAAAATTTTTACTGATTAGAAAGACTGCAATCCAAGTACTGTATACAATTTAATGTTTGTTTTTGTTTTTTCTCCTTTTAGGAGGGAGTGAAGACAGAGAATGACCGCATCAACCTAAAGGTGGCCGGGCAGGACGGCTCAGTGGTCCAGTTTAAAATTAAGAGGCACACGCCGCTCAGCAAGTTGCAACAAGATCTCCAACCAGAAGCGGGAAACCAGGACTCGCCAGACAGCTCCAGAGGGCAGAGGGGGGTCTGGATCACTGGCAGCTCAGGAGCGACAGGTCTAGCTCGACAGAGAGACAGGTAGAGGGAAAGAGAGAGAGGGAGAGAGAGAAGAGGAGAGAGCAGAAGAGTAGGAGAGATGGCAGTTAGGGATGGTCACAGTCACACAATGTATAATGTAAATTTAGTGCAGAGTGCAAGTAGGGACAAGTAAGGCAGGACTAATTATGATAGCATAACTAAAAGGAAGAGCCAGAGATGTAAAGCAACCAATCACTTCACCGTCAACAAACCTGAGTGAATAATGAGAGTGGGGAAGACAGCATCTAAACATACCAGTTCACCGTAATACTCTACGTCCATGAGTCCCCCAGATCTGCTCATTTACCTAAAGCAACTCTATTTACAATAATGCTTGTTTAAATAAACAGGTTTTTAGCCTGGACTTAAACACTGAGACTGTGTCTGAGTCTCGAACATTAATTGGAAGGCTTGACTTGAACGCTATTGTGCGTTCAATATACTTAGTAGGAGTATACTGTATATTGTATGAATGCAATTCAATTGCATTAGTTTTGTATAGCACTGTGGCCTGCGGTGTGCTCTCTTTCTATTTCACACACACTTACACACACACAGAGAGTCAGACTCTGGGATATGTATCTCAGAACAAAAGGTGAAATGCTGGTGTCAAGTTAGACGTCATTAAGATATTCCAGCACAAACCGGTTTGACTTCCGTGTCTGCCTGAGACATTGTGCATTTCTTTTGTGAGCGTGCGTGTGTGTGTGTATACTGTATGTATGTTTGTTTACTAAAATAATGCATTTCTCTCTACAGGAGAGCTGAGATGATGGCCAGACATGATGAGATTCGGGAGAAATATGGTAAGCACTAAAAAACTCTCCTGCTGACCTCTGCACTTTAGCAACCAGCTCTCTGTTAAATCTGTAAAGTGGATGTCTGACTTATCTTTTGCTTATATCTGTCTGTCTGCCTGCCAGGTCTTAGCAAAGCAGGGAATGCTTATGCCATCTTTTCTTCAAGCCACCAAAGCATTCGCTAAACTTTTCCCGGCTTCTCCCCGCCCAGTCCTGCACTTTAAATGCTCAATAGCACGGCTTACTGGACGTGGTGACTTCTAAAAATGTTTATTCCTGTACAAACTTTCTGTTTAGCCATAACCTTATAATGCATATATGTAGATCAAAATGAAAGTCATATTTTTAATATAAAAATATGAAAGTTGTTTGTTGTACTGCTGTCATTTGACTGTTACTTGCAAAAGAAATACAAGAACAAAGTAAAAAGAATTCAATCTTTTTATACAAACATGTTTCGTATGTTTTTCACTTGATTAGGTGTTTGAGAATTTGTATTGTGATAAGAATTTTCCCATAAGAAATAATGTGAATGCAGATAATCCATTCCAGACACTCAAAAATATTATCCATATTACAAAAAAAAAAACATAAAAAAATCACATAGTTTTTGAACGCATGTGTAACGGAATGACAGACTCAACAGACTAGATCGAGAAAAAACCCGAACGGGCGTTTTATTAGCAGTTTTGAAAAATGGAGGAATGGAAATGAGAAACCAGGTTGGCTTAGCTGTGAGGTTGGAGCTGGTGGACGAGATGACAAACGGGAGACACAGAACGAGGAGCAGACACTGGACTGTAGACAAGACGCTGGAGCTTGGAACACGAAGAGACGATTCACGAAGAGAGATTGATGAGGTGCGTAGCGGAGTCTGTATTCCATTGATGAAATCAGACGCGGAGTGAGGGGAGTGCGGTGTATTTGAGGTGTGCTGTGATGAGAATCAGGTGTACATGTGATTAGAACTCGGGTGATTGGGAACGGGGATTGAGGGTGGAGCCTGGCATTTCCGTGACAGCATGCTGAAGGCAATCTATTTCAATGAGTGCATGTGCAATGTGACTTTGCAGTTGGTGCGCCCAATCAAATCCGAACCTGACAACCATTTCTGTAGATAGTTGAAATTAACCAATTAAAACACTAATTACTATATACAGTGGAACCTTGGATTACGAGCATATTTCATATTTCAAAACACTCGTAAACCAAAGCAAATTTCCCCATAAGAAATAATGGAAACTCAAATTATTTGTTTCACAGCCCCCCCAAAAATACATTTATACAAAAATATAAAGTAAAAATAAAACAAATAAACCTGCTCTTTACCTTTAAAAAAAAAGTAAAAATAAATCCCGACAGATAAGTGTTTCCATTTACGCGCACACGCGCTGTGTATGTGTGTGTGTGTGTGTGTGAAGCTAAAGTAAGAGGACACTCTTACTTTCAGCCCCTCCTGTCTCCCCCTTCTCATCTTACACAGTCAACCTTTCTCCTCTCATTTGAAGAGAGAGAGAGAGAGTGTGTGTTTGTGTGTGTGTGCTTGTGAAGGGGCCCGGTGTCAAATTAAGCGCACGCACACACATAAGAACAGGCTGAATCAGAGAGGGAGAAAATGGATCTTTAACCTCTCTAATGAGACTTTCGTTTGCTTTACATGTCGTGCACACACGTGGTCACAGTGTTATAGTAAACAGTACACGCATGCACAGACGCGCACTAAGACCCAGCAGGGGAGACGATTACCCACAATTTCGCAGCGCAAGAGAGAGAAAAAACATTGGCTCAGTTGTGATCATGTGACGCTCGGCATCAAAACAAGAAGCGCATGCGTGATATATGATACTTGGTACTCGTAAACCAAGACTTGCTCATTTTTCAAGTCAGAAATTATTAAACATCGTTGCTCGTCTTGTGGAACACTCGCAAACCACGTTACTCACAATCCGAGGTTTCACTGTATATATGTGTGATGAATGCCTGTGACACGCCCACAGTTCACAGTATGACATAAACGTTGAGGATGACGTTGCCTGTTGTTACTGTCCATTTGTAATACACTGTATATAGTATTTAATCTGTTAGGTCAAGAGGACTGTTACATATAATTCTTTTGCCAGACCTCTTCCTGGTTGAAGCCATTGGTAAAATTTATTGTTATAAGCTATGAATTACAACAGAATTACAATAATAATTATTATTATTAATATTATTATTAATTTATTTATTTGTTATTATTATTATTAATATTATTATTATAATTATATATATTTTTTAAATCATATACAAGATGTCTACCAAATTCAAAGCCCACTTCCTCTTAAAAAAATCCAAAGTCCTGTCTACTGGGTTTTTAATTGTGTGAGTGTCTACCACTAGAGGGCACTGTGCCCGGAGTCTTGTTTGTGTAGTTTTGTGTTAGTAGACTCAGTTTCCCAGAAGGCACCTCGGTCAGGTGATGAGGGAGCGCACATGAACCGAGGCAGCTCATTAGATCTTTGTATAAATAGCAGTTTGTTTTGGGAAACTGGGTCGAGCGTTAATAATACTAAGTATTGTCATGTGGGCTTTTGGTTTGGTTTGGTTTGGATTTGGTTTGAGTTTGTTATATAACTCTTGTTTTAAATAAGGCTTTAGTTTTGGTTAGGTTTATGTTCATGGTGTTTCAGTGTTTGTGGAGCTGATTCTGTCTAGTGAAGTGTTTTGTCTCGAGGTTTATTTAAGTACTGTTTGTGTAGCCCCTTGTATGTTTCGCTTCCTGCATGTTTAGGACATTGTATGTTTAGCTACTTGTATGTTCAGGTCCCTGTGTGCTTAGGTTCCTGTGTGCTTAGGTCCCTGTATGTTTAGGTTTCGTTGTTTGTCTGTTTAGCCACGTGAGTGCTTAGCCACTAGCAGGTTTAGCCGTTGGCGGATTTAGCTGCTAGTAGGTTTAGCATCCAGTAGGCTTAGCCTCTAGTTGGATTTGCCGCTAGTGGCGTTATCCTCTATTCGGTTTAGCCTCTAGTATGGATTAGCCTCATGTGTGCTTAGCCTTTCGTGTGTTCGTTCTCCCCAAATACTGTAGGTTCAGTTACTAACTGGTTTAGATACTAACCCTAGTAGTTACTAATCCGGTTAGTCCATCATCCATGTCTACCATAACCAGATTAGCTACTAACCCCACTAACTACTAACCCGTTCAGTTTCTAGTCTTGTCCTGTCTCTAGTCTCATCCCGTCTCTAGTCCTGTCTTGTCCCCGGCCTCGTCTTGTCTTTGGTCTTGTCTTGTCTAGCTTCAGCTCCAGGTTTAGTTGGTTTGTCCCGCTAAAGAGACTTTGTCCCGCTAAATAGACTGTTTGGCTCTAAATCCATGAGTATAGTTTGAGTTCTTTGTTTGTTTAATTCTATGTTTTGTTTTATGTTTTGTTTGAATAAAGACTATTTACCATCATACCCTCTGCGCCTATGCCTGCCCCTTTTAGCCCACGGCAGTAACATCAGCCCAATACCACCAATCATGACAAATTGTCAGGAGTATCTCTGATGATTATATTTTTACCAATAATTGGACGTATTCTATCCATTTTTTAAATGGGCATATGTAAAAATATGTTCATGTGCAATCTAATAAAATTAATTCACATCAATTCTTCATCACTCAGGAATTATGAGAAAATGCACTCGCAAACATATGAAATTAAACGAAAAGTTTTCAATTAGAATTCAATTTGGGTGATTTTTTTTTTAAAGACATCCGGAAACAAAATGAACTCCATGTTCTTCTTTCATGGCCTCCGATCTGTGGGCGGAGCTTGTTCTTGTTCTCGTCCAATCGCCGCCGGAGGAGGTAAAGCGTAGTGATGGGAAGTTTGAATTTTAGTAACTCGGTTCTTTGAATCTCGTTCATCAAAATGAACAAATCTTTTTTTGAGTCATTTATTTCATTTCGTTCTTTTGATAAGAAAAAAAATGTTGCATTTTCAATAAAAGACCCCCAATACGTCTACATACACAAATTTTGGCTAATATTACGATGCAACTAAGGACATATTATAATAAACAGAATGAATGGTTCACCTCATATATCTTCCAGTCTGAGTCGTTCGTTCTTGAATCTTTGAATCTATTGCACTGCATAGCGTCTATGGGAGTCACGAACGACTCGGACTTGAAGATTTGTTTGATAATCGTTCAATTCTGTTTCCTGTGTACTGCACTACCTAGCGTTTATGGGAATCACGTGACAAATGAACAAACGACTCGGAGTAGAAGAGTCATTGCAAACGATGATTTGCGCCTGCGTGCTCAGTAGAAAATGAACGAATCACTCACCGAGACTACTCGTTCTTCTGAGTCACGTTAAAGATTCATTCAAAAAGAACGAATCGTTCATGAACGACCCATCACTACTGTAAGGCTACATCTCCGCCACCTTGAAAGGGGAAGGTTGCAAACTGCAAATACAATGAATGAATATATCAAATAAATACTGACACACTGTGCAGCACAATCACATTTCTTAGGAAAATAGTATTTAAAAAGTTTTAAAAGAATTTATGTTTTTGTGTAAAATTTGCTACATTTATCTACAATTTTCCAGGAGCTAGACTCAAACTAAATATCAACAATTCTTATTTATATATTTGCAGTTTAATGAAGGTGATTTACAGCAGGTTTAATCATGACACTAAAACTGTAGCTAAAAACATGGACATGTCCCAGTACTGAAGTGAATTCAGCACCTTCCAATATGGCATCTCACAGTACTGTAGTTAGCAACAGAGGTGATTAGCCAACAAATGCGAGTGAACGAACATTTTCGCAGCTTGTGTATTTTAGGAATTATGTTTGACTGGAATTGTTAAAAAAAGGCTTAGTAGTTAGAACTGGTTCAATTCCCACCACAGGTCTGTGTACATGGAGAGTCAGAGGAATGTGTTTGGTTTGTTAAGCCACACAGTGACCTATGAATCATTCAAGCTTAAAAAAACATCTAACTTAAGCCATGAGCCAGTGAGAAACAGGTTCAGGTGATGACAGATGATCAGGCCGGTAATTAGTATACAGTACTGCTGATGCTGAAAGGGTGTGGTTAGCAATGTGGCCTCGCACCTCCAGCATCGAGGGTTTGATCCCCACCTCAGGTATGTGCATCTTCTCCCCGTGCTTGGTGGATTTCCTCCGGGTGCTCCGGTTTTCTCCCACAGTTCAAAGACATGCAAATTAGGCTAATTACCGTTCCCAAATTGCCCGTAGTGTGTAAATGAACATGTGAATGTGTGTGTATGTGTTTGCCCTGCGATGGATTGGCACCCTGGTTAGGTGTACCACGCATCATGCCCCAAGGCTCCTGGGATAGGCTCCAGGCCCCTGCAACCCTGTATACAGGATGAGGAGGTATAGGTCGATGAACGAGTGAGAGTGAGTGAAGTTTAGAACTTATTTTCCTATCTTTATATTAGAAATGGATCCTCACAGCATGTTCCTTCATGTCTATTCTCATAATAAGTTGCAGTCAAAATTCATAACCAAGAAATTATTTATTTTTGTTTAAATATATTATCAATATCAACTGTGACTATCTGTCATTATCAATATGGAAGGTTGTTAATATCAGAGTTAGGGGAAATTGTCAAATATGTCATATTAAGCTATTAATACGGGGGAAATCAATTATATAATTTTAAATTATGTTAAATTAATTGTTTGCTAAATTGTTTGTTTACAACCTCTGAGAAGCTTTTGAACCTTTTCAGATGTAATGTCATAATCTGATGTATTTAAATCAGGTCTAAACCCTTTTTTTCTTTGATTTAAAACTCCTTTCCTTCCCTCGGAGTTTACTTTGACTTATTTTAAATATTACAGATTTTTTTTCTGTTGTAAACAAATTGTAATACAGACTCGGAGTTAGCTTTTGTTGTCTGAATTATTTGCAGTGGGAGTGCAAACATGTATAATACTCAGATAGTGCACTTATAATAACAGAGGTGCGACCACTTATTCCATCACTATTCCAGCCTCAGTCTCAGTCATTTTTTTAACAATAAAATTAAACACACAAATTGCTGCGCTGATAAATTCCAATAATTTATTAAAGCATTTTGTAAAGCCAGTTACAAAAAAAGAAAATTACTCTGTCTTAAACAAGCACAGTCATTTTTTTTAAAATCTTATATAGAGTCATATAACGATGAGGAGGAAGATTTACATTCAGGCCCTTTATTGGCTGCCTGCAGCTGAGCAAGGGTCCCGGTGTAAAGAGTGAAAGAGACAGAACCAGCCAGCTATGTGTGTGCATATGTGTGCATGTGTGTCTCTCTTGCATGCATGCAACTATATTATTGTTACATGATAATATCACATTATAGGAACTAGCTTGGTTGCTCAATCAGCAAACAACACTGTAATGGCATACACATACACACACAGGCACACACAGACACATACCACTTTAATACATAATTTCTGTGCATCTAATCACACAATCCCAGCACCCATACCAGGCTACTGGTAATCAAGGTTTAAATGGAAACCTGATCAAGAGTGCATCAATCTACCATCAGTTCGATCTCCATCCTTCCCAGTCCCTCGCTCTCTCAGTTAACATCATAAGAAATAAATACCCTAACCCTTGGCCCAGCCGTTTTCCCAACACACACCTTAATCTGTGCCTTAAATAACAATCACAACACCCATACTTATACATGTATATTTCATATTTCTCAACAACCATGATCATAACCATATCTTATAATAATCCATATTTTTTTTTTGCTCATTTAGCTTTAGTTCAAAATTCTCAGACATACACACACAAAAAAAACTTGCATGACATTGACAAACAGTTGCATATCAAACAGCAAAATTACACGTGAGTCTGTTGTACGGTAGTCTTATATTTATATATTTTACTTTTTAAAAATCTATACAGGCGTACAGGACAATCACTCGAGTGGTGATGAATAAAAGTCAACGATATTAACGTAATGTAGTATATTTGTAATAAGTATTTGTCCAGTAAAGCATATCGGTATATAAGGGGAGTGTCATAAGATATGACACATCATACATTTAATGCATTTATAATAACAATTAATGTTGTGAAACATCTGTGACACAAGTTTATACCTGTTATCATGTACATTATAGCAGCTATAAACAGTCATTTCCTCACTTTCCCTTTCAAACTCGTCTGCATTCTCACTGACTGTCGCAAAGCACCTACACTGGAGACTCCTTACAGAAATGTTAAATCAACATCTCCTCAAAGAAAAATCAACCATATCAATAAATTCAGATGCTTATTTATTCATTTGATTTATTTGAATTAGTTTTTTTGTTAACGATCTGTTAAACACATCCAGTGTAGGCTGTTACTACAGAAATGATGATGCATTAGAACAAGCATTTTATATTATATTAACCTGTGATTTGAAGCTGACCAATCAGAATCAAGAATCCATAAAAATGAGATAAAATCCATGAAACACTACAGTATATCATGTAAAATATTGCTGCTAAGTGCTTTAATATTAGTGTCACACTAGACACAAGAAATTTGATTTCCATACAGAATGCAGTATATGGTTTAAAATGCTGTCCCACTGAATTAAATAAGTTTATTAAGGTTTTTTTTTCTGAAAACATGATTAAACTTTGTTGTGTGGGTTTTGTAGTGCAAAATATATTGTGAAATTATTTTAAGAAAAAAAAAGTATAATGGCAAGGAAAAATAAAAAGAGAAACTGTAACTTAATTAATATGTTGGTTTGGCTTTCTACGGAGCAAAAGCGAGCACCAATCGTTTGACTGCAATTTGATATCTTTTCAAATACTTTGCCAACATTGTAGCTATAAGGCAACCAGTTTTAATATATATAAAGTTGCCCGACATTCCCATTTTGGCCGAGTCCTCAGTAGCAAGCCTGTCTGCTTGGCGGCCGCGTTGGTGATGGTCCCAGGAATATAAATCTAGGACTGGTTATGTGTCAGAAATAGACTTCAAGCAAAATGAAGAAATGACATTTTTACATTTGTCACATCTATTATTCAATAGTAAAATGATAAACATTCTGCAATAAGTTGTCTCATGTCCTTAATTTTAGCCAATCTAAAATTAACATTACATCATTTGCTATGCTTCATGATGTCTGCAACCTTCCCTATGTCTTGTGTTGCATTTATTTAAAAAAAAAGGCTCTCGTCTCGTGATTTAGCGATTAGCTATCTCTTGCTACTGTAACTTTGGCCAGAATTGTACTGTGCAGCTTAAACAGTTTTTCATAAACTTTCGCAAACAACACTTGAGTGGAAAAATGGTTAGCAATCCTAATAATAGGTTTGAAAGTATCAATACTGGTTTGTTTAACGAAGGAGTTCAGTACCTACGTTTGCATTCAGAAACATCCTTTTTGTCCATACTGTATATACAAATTAATGTCACATGGTACACACCATCCTGATTCATTTTGATCAAAAATGACAAATTAAAGGTCACCACTGACAAAACAAATCTGTGCGCTGGTTAAGTGAATGTCCCCAGGCTAACGCTGGCCCTGCTTGGTGTAATACTGATATATCCTCTCAGTAGTAAGTCTTTAGCTTTGGCTTGGCATACTGGGGACATGGAGGTATGTAGAGACTTTTAAAACTGTTGTGCATTCACGCTGTTCAGTAGACTACTGTATTTGTGCATTGGTGTGTACAATACAGGAATGTGTTTGTTGCGCTTGCAGATTTAACGTATATCCGGTAAATGATGTGTCCGGACTTTCACTGCAGTATAAAATATATTTTGATGGTGATATGTTATACATAAAAATCATTTAGTACACACTGGAGAGTTACACAATCATTGTTATAGTGACTCTAGTGGGTGAACATTCCACATTTCTTGTCTTTGATCAGTCCTTGTGCAGAGGAGTTGAGCTGATCCGAGTTGCATGTTGCATTGAGGAGCAGAATTGAGTTGATTTGATTCTGTTGCGTTGATTTGGGTTGATCCAGACTGTTTAGAGTTGTGTGGAGTACTTGAATTGAGTTGATCTGAGCTAATTTGAGCTGTGATGAGTTGTATTGCGTTGACCTGAACAAAGTTGATCTGTGTTGAGTTGATTTGACTTGACGTTCATGTGAGCTAAGCTAAACTGTGTTAAGTTGTGTTGTTGAGATTAGCCGGTTTGATTATAGCTAATTTATTTGTCTTAAGCTAAATTGGTTTTAGTTAACCTGAACAGAGCTGATTTGAGCTGAGTTGAGTTCAGATTAGCTCAAGATGAGCTGAGCGGTTTTGAGCTGATTTGGGCTGAACTGAATTGAGTTGAATTCAGCTGAGTTTACTTGAGGTCAGCTGATTAGATTTAAGTTGAATTGACCAAACTTGAGTTGTACTGACACTGATCTGTAACCAATCAATAAATAAATATATAAATAAACAAATACATGGCCAGTCTCCTTGGTTCATAAAAATGGCTCTCAGTGTGACTCTTACTGAGGAGTTCACTTTTATTATGTCCCCCACATTGTTCCACAACTCTGGAACGTGAGGAAACAATGTTTGAATAGTAGCAAGGAGCACAAACTTGCACAACGTTCATCGAGAACATCACGAGATTGAAAAGAACTGGATGAAAGACAGAAGAAGTGGAGATAAGAGAGAAGGCCAGCAATGGTGGTGCCAGCATTGAGGAAGGGTTCACATCACAGGACTGCAGGATTTCTTGTGCTTTTTAGCAGTGTGAAGAAGTATCACCAAATAAACTGTGGTCCAGCTGGTTGGAGACCTTTGAATTTCTTGCTCTTCCTTTTTCACTACATGTGCTCATGTTTCCTGGTTCAGCACAAGGACTTTTTCTCTGGCTGGTAATTTTATCGCTCACAATTCTGTAATCCAATTGGCTGGTGTAGATCACCTCATCCATGCGCTGCCAGTGCTGGTGACGGACATGACGCTGCAGCGTTTCTTGACGATCATGTTGATGTAGGCCTTCATGATCTTTGTGATCTCACCAACCTTCAGGCACACACAAGGACAAGCATATTAAATACCGGCGCTGCCACGGAGCAGAGCTTAACGACATGGACAGATTAAAAATACATGAAATTTTTTTGCGAAAAACGTAATTCCTACTTAACACAATAATTTAATAATACATTTAAATGATCTATCAGCAAAACTATATACAGAACATGTGCATGTGTTTGGCCCGGACTCACCCGAGGAGTTTCAAAAAACATCTCCCTCTCGTCAACGGTTATCTTGTAGGTGCTGGGCTGCGGCGCGCCAAAGAAGACAATATGCTCGTACTGGAAGGTCTCGAGTGGTTTGGGTTCTCCTCTCTTATACACAGACACATTTTCTGCACTCACTCCAAGCCACAGGTCATGAGGAAAACCTCCTTCTTTACACTGCACACAAACACATTTAACATATAAATCTGTTAGAATCCTCAGTTTAATATCAATATAAACCATTCGATTGTGTTCATGTCTGCCCCACCATGAGGTCAAAAAGCATTAAATACTTCTCCCCCTTCAAATGTAGTGAGGTACATAAACATGGCCTAGTGCTGTGTTACATTTTAATACAAATATTTTTATACAAATGTTGTTGATTCTGGCCCGATATTGGATCTCACCTCAACATCGAACAGCGTAGAGCCATATCCGGGCCACTCTTTGATGATGGTCATGTAGCTGAGCATAGCCTGGTGTTGAGGCATCCCCTGCAGGCGGTTCCATTTCTCCAGGACGCTGGTCAAAGTGGCCGACATCTCCTCCTTAACAAACATCTCCAGCATCTGCTCTTCCTCACGTTGCTTCTTTAGCGAGCCGGTTTTGAAGCTGCGCCTCAGCGTCCCATCCAGGAAGCTGGTCCTTCTCCTCTCGAGCGTGTGACCTCCTGGACCCAAGCCTGCAATTCCCACCCCTCCGGACCCACCAACCTTGGTGGAGTGCAGGATGCGGGTGCGGAGGCGGGCCACGGGATACACGCTGCTCAGGCTCCATGGAGTGCGCGCAACGTCTCCGTGGATGTACTGCAGCCGAAGTGCGGCCAGATGCTGCAGCGTCTCCTCGGAGGCCGGGAAATGGCCACTGATCAGACTCTCATGGGCCTGAGGAGTAATGACGGGTGGGATTGTTTAAGACGGAAACCGAAGACAACTAACGAAGTTGATGTTATCGCATGCTCACCTGTTCAAACATGAAGGCAAACTCTACTCCTTCCCTGGGCATGCTGTCCACATCGAGGAAGCAATAGAGTTTAAAATAAAGCCGCCAAGGGCCTTCCTCTTCCTCTTCCTCACTTCCTACCAATCTACAGGAGATGAAAGGTATGCAATAACGTCATATAATCTTTCAAAGATTTGGATAAATATATACACATTTATATTGTGCAACATTTTATATTTTCTTCTTCTTGAAACTGTGTATTTTCTGTGCACCTTTCAAACTTGGCGAGTATGTCTGCTACGATGATGCGGCTCTCGATAGCTCGGCTCTCCACCTTGTTGTGTTCGAACAGGGAGAATAAATTCCGACTGTTATCCATTGCCAGACCTCGGATCAGCTTCTCCACAACCTTCAAACAGACACAGATACAGATACCGGAGGTGATTTAGATCTAACATGAGAAATGTGAAATGGCACTGTGATTAAACATACAATTTAGAGCGCTGTACAATATATTTTTTTTTTCTCTTTCTCACCTCTCCTGCAGTGGTGTGGGAGTTGATGGAGATCTTGCACGATCCTCCTCCGTGGCAGTACACAGTGGTGCTCATCTCGCGTCTGGTCAGCAGGGCGGCGATCTCCTCCTGAGAGGGCACAAACTCCCTCGCTTTGGTCTTCTTCAGAGACTCGCTGATAAAGTGGGCGTACTTTTCGATCTCGGTGCCAGGATAACGCTCCCTCACCCTGTTCATCAGGTATCAGGTCAGGACTGCTTTTAGTAACATATTTAGAGCTTGATACAGTACATTAGGGATTGTTAAATTCTGATTATGAGGTGTTGCAGTGTGAGGTATGTCTGACCTCTTGAGGTGGAAGCGCAGGTAGCGCAGGATGGCGCGGCTCGGCAGGAACGTACAGCTCATGCACGTGAGCAGGTGCCAGTGCGCGCGGTTTCCAGGACTGTTGGGCTGAGGTACATGATTGGTCTGTTTGATCAGCTGACAGTAGACCTCGTCTCGAAGCGGCTTCAGGTCGTGACAGGTCTGCAGGATACCCTGGATGATGGCCACCGGGTCCGAGACGATCTCCATCTCCTGCAGAGAGTTGAAAATCTTCACCGCCTCGTCCTGGAGGCTGCCGTAGCCCTTCCCCTTTTGCACTGAAGATTGGAGAAAATAATGTCAAAAAGATGAATTCATAGAAAGAAGCTGATGACTATTCATGCATGCATTGAGCACTTACAGCTATCACTGATCTCTCCGTAGTGTAAGGGCAGCAGGGGCGAGTGCAGGGGATGCTGAGTATAGCGTAGGATAGGGTTTCGGCGATACATCTGTTCCACCGCCTCCGAATTCACGCTGTTCTCCTACATGGGAAGTCAAATAAAAAATTTTAAAAAATGAAAAAATGCTGGGAAAAAAATCTTGTTTCTCCAAGACAAAGTCAATCTTTCAATATTGACTTTAGGAATTCAGTTTGCACCTACTGTACATGCTGAAAATGTATCCCAGAATTTACCTTAATGTCCCGGATGAGCTGCTGCGTTGGCGTCTCAATTGGCGCCTTGTTCTCGATGACGCCCTGAATAGCCGAAACCCATCTCATGGCCTCGTTCAGCATCTTGGTGTAGAGCCGGTAGGAATGTTTCCTCCCGTGAACCACGATGTTCCAGTAACCTAGAATTTAACTGTTATTAAAAGCACATCTTCCATCCTGCTTAACGCTACATTCAGGGTCATCTCGGTTTACCTGTCTCTTTGAACACCTTCTCGTCAGGCTGGACGACGGAGCAGAGGCTGTTCAGCACCAGCGTGCCCATCTTGGATGTGCTTCGCTCGGCCGATTTGTAGTAATCCAGGGAGTTGTTGGTCAGAATGAACCAGCGCTTCTTTAGTTTCAGCGCACTGCTCTTGGCTCCTGTTTTCACCTCTTTATGCAGCCAGCCTGGTTCACAAAAAAGGCCCTTTCGTTTCACTGTGCCTGCTACCGGTCTTTTAGACAGAATTCTTTTCTAGTAACAAAGTACTGTTACTTCGGTCTCATTAGGTACACTTGGATAAAGGACTGACCTCTAACCAAGAACTCTTGGCCGTCCACCTTGGTGTCTCCTTTGGGCTTCTGCAGGAGACTTATCCAGTGGTGCATCTCCTCCGGCAGCTCCGTGTTACAGTGGATCACTCGATTCGCCGTGATGATCACAAACGAGTTTGGTCTGGCGGGTAGAAACACAGATTTCACATGCAGACAGCACTACGTTTAGACTTCCTGTTAGAGAAAATTAATTAACACGTTCTGTCCAATCTGTCGAATTGAGATTTATCAAGAGAGCGCTGGCAGACTCACCGGTCCGGATTGTCAGATGCACACACAGAGTCGATCAATCCGACATCCAGAGTGCCCTGAGACAGAAAGGGAGAAGAAAATAGTTCAGGAGATGTGTTGATCTTCAAATCTCAGTCCATGTTAAATATTCTGAAGTGCAAATCTATGGTAAATGTTATCGTAACCAATGGTTCTCTAGCCTCATCCTGAACATTTGTGATGCTCCATTACACCCACTTCAATTCAGAAGTGGTGGGAGCTGGGAGAATTGTAAAATGTGCAGGACAGGGGCTCCTTCAGGACCAGGGCTGAGAACGATTCTGTCTTACTATATGTGTTGCTACACGGAGCAAAATCTGTAAAAACTACATACCACAGCATTTTTAGGGTTTGCCTGCTCATGGGACATCTCCAGTAGCTGCTCTGGGGTGGCAGTGTGAACCCGACTCAGCACTGTAAACCAACCACTGAGACATACAGACACAGTGATAAAACAATAAGCATTATTTATGTATTATATTTTATCCCTTAGAACTCAAGCAGCACGGTCAATTGGTCAATTACTCCCTTTCCACCAAGGCGGTTCCCAATTTCAAACCAGTTCTTTGTTTTCAGACAGCTAAAGTACCGGCCCTCAGACAGGAAAAAAAAAAAAAAAACGGTTCCATGGAGGCACCAACACTTTGCTGAGCTAGAACAAAGACCCGTTTACTCCAGGGGCTAGGGGCGGGATTATCATTACCAACTACAAGTTTGTGACTTCTATGTTTTAACAAATAGACTCAATATGCAATGGGCGCTCAAATGCTTTCTAGTAATAATAAAGTCAGAAGAGCTGCTCACAAAGACATGTTGAAGTTCGCCACTGTTGTTGAGCTTGCCGCTAGCATTTTTTTTTTTACCACTAGCATTGCTGCTAGCACTAGCATTGCCGCTAGCACTGCCTCTGGCATTGCTGCATTGCTGGATACAGTAATGTAATGAATTGACTCTCTAGCACATGGAAAAACAAAGCCAGTTCTTGGGTTACTATTGAACTGGCTTTGAACCAGACATGACCTACAGTAGCACCTGGTTCACTTTGGTTGAAAAGTGTCTAGTGACCAATCAACAGGGGAGGCTTCATCCAACAAACTGCGCATTTGGGCTTTTGGATATGCCCAAAGGTACAACCAAAGTTACCATTACTTAAAATGTGTCAATTTTACCATGACCGGAACATGGGAATCAAACCTGATCATATGTATCTGTGCCATTCCTTTTCTTCTCTGTGACCTCCTATTTGTGAATTCCTTGCTCAGTCATGTTTTAGTTAAGTAAAAAAAAAATGTAATCATGTCACTCTATATTGCGCAACCCTATCCCCTAGATATATTGATTAAATGATGATGAAATTATGCTATTTGGTATCATATTACCTTTGTTTCTGATGTGAAACCCTTTATAGAGGTAGTGAGATGGAGCACAACGCTACCTGGCGTCTTCTGGTGACTCTGCAAACACCTGGTATGTTCGTTCATCTGTAACGATGTTCAGTGCGTTCTCCTTCTCGTGATTGTCTACTATCTCCCTGAACAGAACACCAGAAGACACCATGTTACAAAGCGTATACTGTACATACGCAAGATTAAAAAAAAAAAAAAGCAATGAAGATCAAATGAAGACAAAATGGACCTTGGTGAAATGTCTTAGGCCAAACCGAAATATAAAATGATTTAAGAACATTTACAGCAAAGTGGATTTCTATTTCCTGACATCCACTGCCAAAATACTTAAAAATCATGTAAAAAAAGTACTCTTACAAAGAAGAGACTAAACACCCCAAGGATCATTTCAACAAACGTGGTGGTGATAATTTTGCAGCTGAAAGCATAAAAAGAAACAGGATACAATCCGAGTGTGTTTCCTCGTGTCTTACTTGGCTGAGCGGATGTCAATGGTGCCCTTGAGCTTCTCCTCGCTGTCATTCTCGAAGTACATGAGCTTAGAGTCACGCAGTACAAACCAGCGCATCTTCCAGTTCCTGCGTGACAGCGTGGACAGTCCACCGCCTTTCTTATACAGCCAGCCCGACTTCAGAGACTCCTGTTTGGAGCGGAACCACATAAACGTCTCGTCCTTCAGCACGCACCAACGCCTTCGCCATGGGATCATCAGACCCGCTACACAAACAGGGAGAGAGACAAGGAGTGAAAAAGTGTTTACTAACAAGCTCTAAAGGTCTGACTACACAATATTGTCCTACACAGTATCTCACCTTTCATGTAGAGGTAGCTGTGGAAGTATGGAGGCCCGTTACCGTTCAGGACATTGCCTTTACCGTTCGACAGCTCTTCATCGGTGTCAGCGAGACCATCATGCTCTTCATCACTCTCCTGATACTGAGAGAGAGAAAGAGATACTTTCAAGTGTGTATAAAGTCTGGACTGCTAACTTTCTGAACTTCAAAAATCAACCAACCAATCAGTCAATCAGTTATTCAATAAATTTATTAAATAAATAATAAAATATTTTATTCACATAACATCCTTGATACATTAAACCTATGCTCAAATACTTAAGAAAATGCTTGAAGAAAAGCATTTATTTATTTTTTATTTACAAAAAGAAATCACAAATTAAAGCCAATAAATAAATAAATTTATACATAAAAAAAATTGGGTAAATAAAAATATTATTAATGAAATTAAATATTCAAAAAGAAATATTATACATCCATTTTCTGAAATAATACTAAATAGTTAAAAAAAAATCTTGAATTTGCTTTTATCTATAGATTATGTCTGAAGCTATTTTATCTTATCCTTTCTGTGGATATTTTTACAGTATGTATGCATGTATAGATGTGTGTGTTGTACCGAGTCTGAGCTTCGATTGTACGACTCCTGGCTGGCGTTGGTGCAGGTGGACTTGCGTGCGTGCTCCGGGTCGTTTGCAGCATTGCTACCCTGACCGTCCTCCAGCTCGTCCTGGTCGTAATCGGATTCCGTGTCCAGTGGAAGGTGGTAAATTGGCTCCTCGGTGTCGGTCAACCTGCTGCCTCGATCTGCTTCCTCACTTTCTGCCTCGTCTGCCTTTTTCTCCTCTTTCTCAGGCTCTACAGGCTTGGGCTCTTCCTTCGCCTCCTCCGGTTTGGAGACTTTCTTGTACACGTCTGTGGCCTCTCCTGGAAGTGGAGGAGGAGGCGGTGGAGGTGGGGGAGGAGGTGGAGGAGGCAGGGGAGGAGGAGGCGGAGGAGCTGTGGGGACGCTTGGAGCAGCAACAGGTGAAGAAGCTGGCGGCATGACCTCCGCAAAGGCAGGTGGAGGTGGAGGCTGCACGGCTAAGATCTCCTGATCAGGAGGCCCCTCAACAGCAGGAGGGAAATCAGGCAGCGAGACTCGACCCTCTGGCACACTGGAACCGGCAGCCGCGGGGGGCAAAGCCGGCGCAGCAGGAACCGCCCGTTCGGGTTTGATACCAGCGAAGCTCTGCAGGTCAAGCGACTGAGTGGCGACGCGAGACGCCTGCTTTTTGAGACGCAGCGCCTCAGCGTGACGGCGTAGCCTCAGCTCTTGCCGTGAGCTCTCGCACAGCTGCGACACGCCGTCCTCCCTCTGCTTCTGTAGCCGCTCAATCTCCCGCTCCAGCCTCAGGATCTCCTCCATTTGACGGCTCTGCTTATCAACAGGGAGCTGCGGAGAAACAGAGCGAAGGAGTGAGAGGAATCGAGTCAGAATCTACTGTAACTGTCAGTAAGGTTACAACTCAGTGTGTATAAACTCACCTGAGGGTCTCCTCCTGCCTCATCCTGTTCTCCTTTCACCTGTGCCATGTCTTTTTCTTTCTTTTTCTCCTCTTCCTCTTTCTTCCTCCTCTCCTCCTCCTCTCTCTTCTTCTTCTCCTCTCGGAGTTTGCGACACCTGCTCCGTGCCACCTGCCCGCGCCGGCACTTCTGCAGCATGAGCGTGGCCGAGCGTTTGCGCACGAACCGTCGCTGGTAGAAATGTGCGCGGTAGTTCTTCTGGATGGTCACGATGCTGGACAGAGCTTTTTTAAAGTGCTTCCTGGAATGAGAGACCACGTGTTAGTGGTTTAATGTGTAAAGTTATACAACCAGCAAGGAGTAAATAAATAAATATTTTATTTATATAACATCTCTGATACATTAAACCTGTGCTCAAATGATTAATAAAACATAATGACACAATGTTTATTTACGTTCTTCTAAGGTGTGCATTTGTTGGACATACAGTACATATTATTATCATTACAAATAGTTAATAAAATAAACAGAAAATATTGTGTAGTAATTTTTTGTACACATACACACACACAAATTCCCATATGCAAACAATTTTCTAATTATGAAAAAACTTTTTTTTTAAGTTAATGCTTTTTATATGTACATATTGAGCTTTAATATTAAGAATAATCAAAATAATTTCATGCAACCATTAAAAAAATATACATTTTAAGATATTTTAGAATATTTTTTAATATTTTGTATTCATACTTAGGGTGAATCAAATCATCTTAGGGTAAAGTTTGCGCTTGTTGATAAAATAAATAAATAAATAAATAAATAAATAATAATGATACATATTAATAATAATAATAAAAAACTGAGATGCTATAATTCTATTTCCTAAGCAAAAATTTATAAAACCATATATAAACGTACACATTCATCAAATAACAAATACAATCATATTATAATGATATATACAGTATATGAAATTATACTAATATACATAATAAATTGTAAATATTATTCTGAGATACTTGTCAGCTTTTAAATCCATACACACACACACACACACACACACACACACAGTGTTACCTTGCTATGTAAGCGATCAGGTACGCTCGTATGATGAGCCCAGCTTTACGACGCACCTCGTCTCGCTCTTTCTCCAGCCTCTGCTCCAGACACTCCTTCATAAACACCTGGGAGAAAGAGGACAAAGCCTATGAACAAAGACATCACACATAACTTACAAACAACAAAGAAGAAGGAGACATGAGCTCACCTTGCTCTTCCCGAGCTGCCAGTCTCTCTTAGTTTGGTCGTATTTGGTGAGCAGATCAGTGCACCTCTTTTTCTCATCTCCATCAGCTGCTGTCGCTTTTCCTCCTTCCTTAATTATAATCTTATACCTTCATGTAGACAATAATAAAACAAGGGGTGAGTAAACTGTTCTGAGGTGTCAGCTCTGTGTTGTTGTTTTTTTTTTTTACTAAGCCTTTACCTGCTTAAGAAGTCTTTAAAAGTGCGTCTGACGGGAAACCCTGCTCGTCGGATCTTTACCGTCTCCAGCATGCCGGAGTAACGCAGCTGATTCAGGACCACCTCCGGGTCGAACCTGTTGGGTGTCTAGAGAGATTAAAAATAAATAAATAAAATTCAGATGAGGTGGATGATAGTAACCTGTGGTTGTATAATGATTAAACACAACTCTACAGTGACCACTGATTACTTCATAATTCATACTAAGACTAAGAAGGGAGTCAATTCCCATATACCTCCATGTTAAAATGTCCTGGTACCAAAAAAAAAAAGATTTTGTATAGATCTCCATAGCTAGACTTCCCATTCATGACAACTGCTCAGGGGATGAATTTTTATATAAATCATCATTTAAAATTACATTTAGCCATAACATTATGCATAATTAGGTGTATAACCAATATGAGTGACAGCTACACAGAACGACGTGTAGGGTATTGGAGTTCAATCAAAGGCAAAGTAACGTTAGCATATAAATTAACGTTAGCCACCTAAGCATTTTAGCTAAGCTTGCTAGTTTGTGGTAACTGAGTTACGTAGCCTGCTCGGTTACATAGCAAGGTAACACTTTGTGTGTGTGTGTGTGTATTTAAAACAGTCAGGCTCTGTTTGTTCTGCCAAATTTGTCTTTTTATGGATTATCCAGGGTTTAGGTGGTTCAGCTCCTGCCAGAATAGCGACACCCAGAGCGGCCACAGCGGAGCTTCAAAACCTGACTTGTGGATTTACTGTTACCACCTTAATGTCTATTTATTTTCCTACAATACATATCCAGAAATGTTTTCTTCTTCTTTGCATTTACTGAAGAATGACACATCCTACTATTTATCAGTTTATTATTACATGTAATGTTTTGGAACATTCTGGAGACAAGATAACTGCTGATATACAGTAATTCATTATAACAGGTATAAACTCATGTTTCTTTCACCACCCTGTCTTTTTTCATTCTCTCGAGGTTATTGCTTGTCAAGTTACAGAGATATTTATCTGTCGGCTTTGCCTCTGACTGAAAACACTCACATTTGAGATTCCTTCCATAAATGCTAAATAGACAAATGAGGAGACCGGTGCATGAGTTGTTGCTACAGAATGCTGTTACAGAGGATTGCATTAATGTAAACCTGTGATTTATGTCACTGTCAGAGATGCTGTTAAAAAATACAAAGTGGTCAAGGTGAGCCTTAAATGATGTCCCATATCTGACCTTGTCCATGTTGGGTTTGATGCAGCGCACGAAGAAGGGGTTGGACACACTGAGAGTGGCCATTAAGGAGTGCAGAGAGTCCTGTGTGACAGGAGAGAGGATCAATCACATAAAATACACATTCTGACAAGAACAAGATCCAGTGGTCATTTTTATATTTATCCCCATCATTTTTTATTTACAGAATTGAAACATGATTTGCTTTGATGAAATTGGAGGGAAAAAAATCATGTTTTTCTCTTGGAGTTTGGTGAAGAACGTTGCAGGAGCACTCACTCTGAACTGGGAGCTCACGGTGGGTTTCCTGCGGGCGGTGCCCATCTTCAGGGTCTCTTCATTGTTCCTGCTGCCCACTTGCTCAAACAAGTCGTAGATGAAGTCCAGCCTGGGTCACACACACACACACACACACACACAAAATCATACTATATATAAATGTGCACTAGGCAATGATCGTTACTTGTGTAAGTTGTATATACTGTGTATAAGGAACTTCACATTTATGCTTGGGTGTGTTCGAAAATGTCAAACCTGCTGTCCTTTAGCATGTTCAAGATATCGTCTCTAAATGTATCTCTGTTCTTCTCCAAGATGCCTCTGACATCATACAAGACCTGGAAACAGGATGCAAATAAAAGAATAGAAGGACAAAATAATAAAGTAGGGTACAATGAAAAAAATACTTCAGTTGTTACTAATCTGCAGACAGAGATGAAGAAAGAGAGGAAGGGAGATAAAGAGCCCACCTCTCCAGCGTAGTGCTTAATGCCAAACTGATGATCCGCAAGTCGAGGCTTCACGTAGTACGGGTTCGTCTGAAGATACGAAACAACAACCATTAAACAACACCCATCTGTTTTGGCACCGTCTGAAGATATCTACATAATAATGTGTTTGTGTGAGAGAGACCCACCGAGTGTCGGCTATGCAGTTTCTCCAGCAGAGTGAAATCTGTGCCTTTAGGGAAGCGGCTCTCCTCATTAACCAATGCCAACATGCCCAGTTTCTACAAACACACACTCATTAATCTTTACACACACATGCAGCCTCTCAATTTACAAAGGGTTTATAGAAATTAACTTTCCATCAGTATTCACAGCAATAAGTGGGATTTTATTACAGACTGATTACTTTTTCAATCAGATCCAGGCATTCTGCGTTGTCCATCCAGTCTATGGCTTCCCAGCGAATTCCCTCCCTGCACACACACACACACACACACACATACACAAAGGTGTTACAGTATAAGTGCAGCCATGTTCCCATAATTTTAGTAGTCGGATATGTACAATTGATTCCAAAGGTATTGGCACCCCACAAGAAAACAGGCCGATATACTGTAAAATAAACAAAAAATTCTTGTTCTCAAGCAAAAAAAGATTTACATAATCATAAGAAATTATATCTATGAATCCAGATCCATGTTCCCCTGGGATATAAATACAAAGTCACATTGTACATGAGTAAAATCTCTTTATACATCACAGTCACCAAACCCAAAAAACAATACAAAGAAAGGTATGTGTTTGTGTTTGTCATTCTTTAATTAATAAACAAAGTGTAACTCTTGGCATAAGGGAAACGAAACAAACTTCTGTATGTGAACGCACATACTGTATGTGTGAAGTCAGCGCATACACTAGTATGCACGTGTTAAAATCTTCACCTGTTATACTCAAGTTGCTCCAGAGAAAAGATGTGTTTGTTAAAATACTCCTGCAGCTTCTCATTAGCGTAGTTGATGTTGAACTGCTCGAAGCGATTCACCTGCAGAAAGAACGAAAAAACCGATTTGCCTAAACATGAGTGTGTGAAATTCCACCTGTGTGTATGTTAACAGTGTGGATCACTATTTGTGTGTGTGACTGTAGTAAATCACTGCTGAAAGAGACATGTTTGTATGTGTGTGTGTGTGTGTGTGTACGTATGTTCACCTCGAAATTCTCAAAGCCGAAGATATCGAGGATGCCGATGGATTTGAAGTTGTCTCGGCCGTTGATCTTCCGGTTGATGCGCATGATGATCCAGGAGAAGCACTGAGAGTACAGTGCCATGGCAACCGAGTCTCGCGAATCTATTGCCTAAGTAAAGTGATAAAAGTGTGTTTTTATGAAGGAATGTTGTTACAGATATATAGATAAGCATGATTGAGAATATGTTTGTATTTTTACTTGGTCCTCCATTTACATTTTACTTGAGTAAAAGTACAGAAGTACTTACCTTTAAATTTACTTATCATGAGTACTGTAGCCTTAAAGTCATAGTAAAAGAGTTTCTCTCTCTCGCCCCCTCTCTCTTTCATGACATGCTGTTTTCATTACCATCCGCTTCTGATTTCAAACACCTGCTACATGATTAAGCATTTGATGCAAGGATGGCAAATCATGCAATTATGCCCAATGCAATGCCATGCAGTAATGTAGTGAAGGATAAAGTACAGATATTTTGTTGTAAGATGTAGTGGAGTTAAAGTAAAAAGTATGTACTAGCAGTACTACTCAAGTAAAGTACAGTTACGTGAAATACGTACTTAAGGAGCGGAATGAAGTAAATGTGCTTAGTTACCTCCCACCTCTGAAAAGAATAAAAAGTAAAGGGAAAAAACATGTATGTACATCCTAAAAACATGACTAAACGAATATATGTGAGTGGCATTTGAGTGTTGATTCGAAAATAGCTAACACGCAAAACTGCCAAGTTAATATATTTTACAAGTTAATATATTTTCTTTAAATACAGATGAATACCAAGAAGTTTGAAAAATTACAATATAATAATGTTATCATATCTAATAGTCAGAGCTAGGAGGTAACTAAGTACATTTACTTTGTTACTGGACTTCACATATCTGTTCTTTACTTGAATAGTTTTATTAGTGGATACTTTTTTTTTTTACTTTTACTCTCCTCAAAAGCACAGAAGATATCTATACCTTTACTTAATTACGTTTCTGCGTGGCGTTCCGTTAACTAAGAACAGTCATGTATAGTATTTGAAGAGCTAATTTCGCCACCTGTTAACTATTATGCGTAATTGCGTGACTTGCCTTTCCTTCGACACACGTCTAATAACGTAAAAGGTATTTGAAATCAGAAGCAGAGCAAGTTACAGACAGTGATGAAAACAAGAAGGTTAACAATCGGGAATTGGAGAGAGGGAGAGAGAGAGGGAGAGAGAGGGATTTTTTTCCCTAAGAAAAAGGCTACTGTGAGCTAAAATAAGAAAGGTAAAATTTAAAGGTGAGTATTTCTGTACTTTTATTTAGATACACACGTAAATGGAGGACTTCTACTTTTACTTGAGTAATATTTGCCCTGGGCCCTGGGGAATCTCTCTACTTTTACACAAGAACAGGATTTGTGTACTTTGCCCACCTTTGCTGCTCTGTATACAATATACCTAGAGGTTTCATTTTTTTCCCGATCATTTATTCCATGATAATGATATTGATGAGCAAGAACACTGCATAGTTTTTTACTGACCCTGATAGCTGACCATTTGTACAGACCAATGCCAAGTTTAAAAATCTGCTTCTTTCTAAGTGTGTTTGTAAATTTCGGGTTGAATGTGTGTCACCTGCTCTATAGTAAGCGGAGAGCAGATCTCTTCTCCTCTCAGGATCATGGAGCGCTGAGTCAACACCTCAGACAACTGGAAGGAGTCCAGCCCCAGAAGCTCACTGACGTTAGTGACCACTGCAGAGAGAAACACGATGATGATGATGATGGTGCTGATGATGACGTTTAGAAGTGTTAAGAGAGTCGATCCCTTCCATTTTCAGTGTATGTGACAATAAAACCATTGGAATAATAATAATATAGTAAAAAAGAAAAAGAAGAAGGAGGTCTTTGCTAGTTTAAAGCCTTTACTGCATGCATCAGATGTCGCATTACTAGCAGTGTAAAGAGGACGGAGGTACTTTTTCGCACCCTGCTTGGTGGTGATCTGAGCGCCCCCAGCTGTCATGAACTCGATGTTGCCCAGCTGCAGGACTCCAGACAGCAGCTTGAACATGTCTCTGATCTCCTCCTCACTAAACTCCAGGACCTTCAGTGCTTCCTAAAACCAGAGCGACAGGGATCAGCGACAGGAGGTGTGTGCATGTGTGTGTGTGTGTGTGTGTGTGTGTGTGGCGCAGCTCCAGTGTACAGCCTTATCATGTTCCTTGTTAGGTTTGTATCTTTTGTACTTTAATATGTCCTGTATAATCTGGAAATATGGATATCTAATATTAAACATAAACTGAAGTGCATCTTTACAGACCTTTAACAAATACTTGTTTACACTCATAAGTACAATTTGATACCTTTATTTCTGACAGTGCAGCAATAATCAGCAATAACACTGGAAACATTTTTTGTATATTCTATCAATCTGGCAACCTCCGTCCAAGTAGGCATTATATGGCTGCTGTCGCAACTTTTAAAAGGCCGGACAAAATTAGAAAGATCTCTAGTTGAAAATCTAGCAAAAGTCAGTCAGCCGTCTCACCATGACACTGTCGTAGAGCTTCTTATCGTCCAGACTGCGGTCCTTTATGCAGCCAGATTGACTCAGGTAATGAAACAACTCAGGAGGTTCAGCCAGGAAATACGTCTCTAAAAAAAAATAATAATAATAATTTTAAAAAAACAGGTCTATAAGACCAAGATTTGTACTGTATGTGCATGGAATGGAAAAAACTTATAAGTCATTATTTAGAGAAATACAGTGTACAGTGAAACCTCGGATTGCGAGTAACGCGGTTTGCGAGTGTTCCGCAAGACGAGCAAAGCTTTTTAATACATTTTGACTAGGAAAATGAACAAGTCTTGGTTTTACGAGTACCAAGTATCATGTATCACGCATGCGCTTCTTGTTTTGACGCAAAGCGTCACGTGATCACAACTGAGCCAACGGTTTTTCTCTCTCTTGTGCTGCGGAATTGTGGGTAATCGTCTCCCCT
>JAQMYJ010000037.1:34519819-34532615 GCA_030014305.1 Clarias laeviceps
TTTTTTTTAAAGGTAAAGTGCAGGTTAATTTGTTTTATTTTTACTTTATATTTTGTGTTAATTATTTTTATGTATTTTTTTTTTTTTGGGCTGTGGAACGAATAATTTGAGTTTCCATTATTTCTTATGGGAAAATTTGTTTTGGTTTATGAGTGTTTTGGAAAACGAGCCACTTCTGCACCACTGTGCAGAATTATTGTACAAAGTAATTACACATGAAATAAATGAAGATTTCTGCTTCTGTAAATTTAAATATGTTTGCTCTGTCCCAGAGACCCTAATGTTAATAAGTTCTTCTGTTGACTCGACCGAACCGTCTATACACTATGTGTGTCGTTGCTCCACCTTTCTGCCCTTTATCAGCACCGGCCAGCAGGGCGTAGAAGATGTGATAGTTCCTCTCTCCGGGGTTCTGTCTCACCACACGGTTCTGGAACAGACACAAGCTCAGATCCTCATATATATACGTACCTCAACAGCGGCATTTAGTGGTCACTTGCACCTTCTTAAGGACAAGAAAAAGGTTTCTCATGTTACCTTTTCAAGGAGATCTTAGGCAGGAAAGTTAAGTAAAAATCTAATCGTTTGGTACAACGATGTAATCAAGAGCTCCTTGGCTCCTCCACCTTGGCCAGGATTGTCATTCACAGCCTTCTATGAAAATGTTTTTAAAATGCTTTACTGTAGCAAAGAGTGTATTGTACTGTCCCAGTTTGATTCCCATTATTGATATACAGTATCGTGTACTGTATATGTTATACAGGTAAGTAGTGAACTGATGAGAAGGATACAGTCGACGATGCAGCCTCCTTGGATGTTGCCGCTCTGACTGAAATGAAGCTGGATGAACTTCCCGAAGCGGCTGGAGTTGTTGTTGTAAACCGTTTTAGCGTTTCCGAACGCTTCCATAATCGGACTGTTGAAAAGAGAGAGCAGAATAGTTATTTTCGCATTTTTTAATCACTTTATGTATATTCTCCTTGTATCTATGATAACATCTGCACATATTTCCCTGATGACCTGCTCTGTACGATGGCTTGCTCGACGCAGGTGGTTTTCTCCGGAGTCCCCGATGAATTGTGGCTCATGACAGACAGAAACTGTAGCAGAAGTTTAGTGCTCTCTGTTTTACCGGCGCCGCTCTCTCCACTAAAACACACACACACATACATACAGACAAACACACACAGACATTTATCGGACGTTAAAGCTTTTATTTGTCCTGAGATGTTGTTAGTGCTAATAGAGTCCTGAGGCTATTCTGGAGCAGAACTAATGAAACTCAGCTTTCGGGCTTCCAGAGCTAATGCGATTATAACACAACAAATAGCGTTCATTAGATTTCACTTGTTGCGAGACACAACATCGAAAGCCTGCAACCAACAATGAGAAACATTTCTGTCAAGGGACATGAGAATCAAGTTACTGTACCACATTTGTGCATGAGGAACGTCTGGAGTGTATAAATAAACGACCACAAACCCTGATTTGAGGCATTCTGTAAAAAATTATGAATAATGAATAATCCTACTGTACATGTATTCTCCTATAACAGCATGCCATATCATGTTTTCTTCCTTTCATATATCGCATGCTATTACTCACTCATCGTATATACCAATTTATCCTGTATACAGGGTTACAGGGGGCCTGGAGCCTATCCCAGGAGATTTAGGTCATGTGGAAGGGTACCCTGGAAGTGGTGCCAATCCATTGCAGGACACACACATACTCACAATATGGGAATCCCAATTAGTCTACTCTGTATGTCTTTGGAGTGTGAGAAGAAACCCACCAAGCACAGGGAGAAAATGTAAACTCCTTTCACACAGACCCCGAGGCGGGATTCAAACACAGACCCTGGAGGTGCAAGGGAATAGTGCTAACTACTACACCACCGCCTTCGCATGCTATTAACTTTGTCTAAATCTAATTCACAATGCATAAGATTCTAATTCAATTTATGAAAACCATTCAATCTGTTTATTCAAATGCATGTCCTTCTGTTGCTCACGTTTTATAGGGCAAGAGTTTATTTTCCTCAGGGCTCCGCTATAGACACAATGAATTCTCTAAAGAAGTAAAAGATCTTTGTAAGTTATGTTTGTGCATTCTGTGAGAATGTGGTTCAGAGAAAAAGCCTACCTGATGAGCACACACTGGCTGTCGTGTCTTTTCCAGAGGCATCGGTAGCTCTCATTGGCCACGGCGAAGATGTGAGGAGGGAGCTCGCCCAGGTGATGTCGACTGTACAGCTCTACCGCTGAGGGATCATACAGACCTGTGATCTGCTTGTACGGATTCACCGCTGCCAAGATGGAGCCGATGTTAGTCTGAGAAAAAAGAGAAAGACAGAGAGAGAGAGAGAGAGAGAGAGGAGCTCTTTTTAGACGCCGGCCTCCCAGTAACTCCTTTAATGGCCCAAACATGCGGAAATGGCTTGGAGCGTACTCAGGACTGTACAGGGAATGTGGCAATAACTCCCAGCCGAGTTCCTGTAGTGTGCAAGTGGTGTTTGTGAATGACTGTGAGTACAGTTCCCACAGATAGATGCGTCTCTTTCACAAGTTGGCGATAATTTATCTGTCGAATTTCCAGGATCAGGCATCCACTCGCTAAATTTTTCCAGAGACGACTGCAGTAGGGTCTGAGCCACCTCAGCTGGGATCATCATTCACGGACGTACAGTCTTCTTTTTAAAACGTTTGCGCTGTTCAAATGTTTTACTGCAGGTAAGAGTCTCACCGTACTGAGCTTGAAGTCTTCTGTAAATGTCAATTGCTTTTTACACCTTTGATCACCTTAAATTTCATCGCAACTACAGTTTGATCACATGATTTGTCCCAGATAAGACAAAGTGTTTTTCGTGGAGATCATTTACATTTACGCTACAGACAGTGAAGCAGTGTGTTTAAAACAGATGTAAACCAGAAGGAATTTCAGTTACCTGGTTAAAAAGGAGTATTGTATGGTACCATAAAAAATGTCATACTAACTTCAAGAAAGCAAAAACAGCAGCTGATGACGGAACAACTAACATATTTTGTGGACTGACATTAACCTAAGTAAAGTTAAATAAAAAAAAAAATGCTGTGCCATTCTTTAATAAATACAAAATTATAAACATTGGCTTAACATTTATTTAATATAACAGAATAAATCACTTTGGGATATGCTGTTATAGATCAATAAGCATCTTTAGTAACAGTAACAGAAATGGCTTCCCCACAACATCCAGTCGGTCATTATTTTCCTGTAACAGCAAATCCCTGAGTGATTTATGTCTCCCATAGATCATCCCACTTGGAATTTCAATTAAACTCAAATTTAATTATTTTATAATAATTAATAATTATTTAACAATGCACATTGTCGCAAAAATCTATATATAAATTAAACATTAAAAAATTAATAGATTATTAGTCAGTTTGTCATTAATGAGTAAGCTGATGTGGCAAGGGGCAACATCCTCAGTTTCTTCTCATTATTAAACCAGCTTAGAGAGATAAAGTTTAAATGGATCTGTGGCCTCAAGTTACTGGTTGAAATATGAGGCCATGGCATCAACATGGCATATGGAGAGCACATCATTAACCATTACTAATGATGATGAAACCTGAGTATCAGATCATTCCACCAAAAAGAGAAAGGACATTATACAGAACAGAAGTGGTCCAACAACTGAGTCCTGAGGCACCCCATGTAATAAAATACTGTAATTATGTTCCACAGTATTAAAAGCAGGTCTCTGTCCAAGCTTGAGTCGATTTTCAGAAAATGAAACTCTCAGTCTCAGAGGTGATTTCCTTAGTTGACCTAATATGTTCCAGAAAAAAAATGTATTGCAAAACAGGCAGTCATGAAGCGGAGGGTGACCCTTAGCTTATCATGTTCAAGGTGAACAATTCAAAAATTTTGAACAAAATCAAAATACTATTGTAGTTTTTTATGTATCTCATTCACATTGTTTTCCTTGGTTTCCTGGTTCATACACGAGTCAGGAAGCCGATTAAGGCAGGAAACCTTTTAATCAGAAACCTTTTCCTTTTGCGCTTCGAGTGAGATGTTTTGAGGAAATTCCGGTTATTGACACAGCTCAATGTGAAACGCCAAACTTACACAGGAAATACCTACAAAAAGAAAAGACTCCTGGTCTAGATTCTTGACATCTATACAGTATGACCATTTCTGTGATGGTACTTGCCTAAACAATACAGTGAGTTAAAACAAATGACTGGTTATGGTTATTCTCAGGAATATTTGGCAGCTGGCAGCGGGTATGGTCATTCAAATCAAAAAGCAAATGCGTTACCCACTGATTTCTCCACAAGATATGGTTAAGTAGGGCTGAATGATATAGTGTTATACAAAGGGTGATGTAATTGCTTACGTAGATGTGACCGTTCTGATAGCGCTGGTGAAGGTTGTGCATGATGGCGGCCTCGTGGAGCTCGGCCAGTGTGGACATGTCCTCCACGCCATCGATGCTGCTCTGGTGCATGGGGTACACCTTCTCCCTGTTGACCTCTGCCTGCTGCAGGTACAACACCTGGAAAGAGAGGATAGAGTAGAGGATTAAGTTTTTTTTTAATATACTTAATTTTTTTATTACTATATGTTTGTCTATTTACCTAAATAAAAGGGGACCAGCTACTGACCCCTGAGGTACTCCTTGTGTAACTACAGAACAGGTTTGGTTTTTTAGCTTTAATTAAAGTCAGTTCATGAAGCATGGAGCACTTTTAACAACAGACAGTGGTATTAGACACAGCAGACACTAATCTGTTCTTAATCTTATAACAAAACAAAATTACAAAATTAAATCTTTTCTATTTTATCTTTTAATTTTTCTTACCACTCAGAGGGCGAGTCAAAATTTTGCACATGACTGTACAATGCATTTTTATAATTTTTTTAATGGCTGGATAAATTTCTTGTTCTTGTGTTGTTGTATACTACATACACGTATATGTGTGGTTGTGTGTGTGTGTGTGTGTGTGTGTGTTGATAACAATATCCTGTTTTAAATATACTGTGTTGTAAAAATCTGCTTTTTGCATCATCGCCATCTGTGTCTTTCAGTCTTACATAAAATCATACAATCATGCCAGCTGTAACCATGGCAACCCTGCAGACGAGCAGACCCATAGTTTGTGAACAGAAAGCTGCAAATCTGACAGAGTTGGAAATCAATCAGTCTCTGAAGAATGTGTGTGAGTGTGTGTATGTGTGTGAGAGAGAGTGTGAGAAAGAGAAAGAGAGAGAGAGTATGCCTTAAGGCTAGTGTGTTTTTTGTTACTTTCTTAGACCTTTGAAATCAGTCATGGTGCTTTAACGTGTGAACTTGGTTCCTCACCATAAACAACTCTCAAACACACACACAAACATCCTATCCATCCTACAGAAAAAAAATCATGCATTCATGCAAATACACAGTATGTGTGTTTTTCATACACAGGATAAAGGTACCATTCTGGTTATCACATAAAGATGCAAGTGTTGTCGCTTACATCAACAGTGCTTGATAACCCTAATAATATGGTGTGATATAATCTGGCAGTTTACACCAACACCACAACAGAGCATATAACAAAAATTTAATTAGTATGTTAGCCTTTATGTTAAGAAATTACAAATCCTCCCACATTTACTGGTCCCCAAATAATCTCGGCTCCATTCTTACTTCTCTAGCTGACATCTCTGTCTCATTATTCCATCACTCCTTTACTCTTGCTCTTTTCCTTTTAAAAAGAAAATGAGCTGTGTATTCAGGCAGGCTGATAGACTAAGATCAACCTGTCTGAACTGTCACCTTAGTCTCAGGGCTGAAATTGAGCACTGAAATTTGACTTAATTGAAACAGATACGGTAAAGCCTTCTCTCTACAGCAATGCAGCATATTACAATCAGTGCAGGACCTTCTCATGCATGCTAATTTACACCTAGCAGCAATTCAGCAAAATCTTTTCATCAGCTGGCTTGCATCTGCGAGGTTTGAGGAAAACAGAGAACCCAGAGGAAACCCATACAGACAGAAACTCCAGGTTCAGGATTGAACTGGAGACCGTGTACAGCACTGAAACTGTAAAACTGTGTGTGTGTGTGTGTGTGTGTGTGTCAATGGTGTGCATTTATGCTGACACTGCAGTGCAAGATAAGTACACGCTCCACTTTGCAGCACACACACACTCACACACACACACACCTTTTGTGCAGAGTGATCCACTTACTCCGTCTGATATCTATAGGCTTTCTACATGATTCACATAAAATGCGGGAGAAAAGGGAGAGAGAGAGAGAGAGAGAGAGAGAGAGAGAGAGAGAGGGTAGGCCTGTAGACATGACTGACCTACATTACTGTATTCAGTGTTACAATATGAACACACATATATAGATATACACGTTATATAAGCTGACACAGAGGGAGAGGCCTGAGGGAGATCTACTGCAAAACTAATAGTAAGTGATATCATTAAAGGAATGTCATGTTGTCCTTGTTTTAATTATGAATGAGGTGATGAGAGGAGAAAGCTAGTAGGTGGGAGAGGAGGGTGTTACGAGACACAGAAGGAGACACAGATGGAGAGAATGATACTCTGAGATAGATAGATAGATAGATAGATAGATAGATAGATAGATAGATAGATAGATATTTTGAATGTGAATATTTACTACCCCATGGGGCAAAGAATTGCCTCCTTCAAGACAGGAACGGGAACAGTGATGTTTTATCCCAGAAAGGATTTTATTTTGTAGTTTGTTTTATTAACAAATCATGATTCAGAATCAGTTTTTCAGCCAGTTTGGATGATTCATTTAAGAACAATGCATTTGTACTAGAAGCTGTTCTAATCAGCACTAGGTGTTAATGTACTTTCTGATGTAATCTCTGACACACACACACACACACACACACACACACAAATGCGATTGCACACTCATTGGAATATGTATAGGTATTACACAAATACAGATTCAGCTATTCTGTGCATAAAACATAGACGTGTGTTTAGTGAGGAGACAGGTCGCCTCCGGAGTGGCCCGTTTCCATAGCAACCATTCCCTCCTGTCTCCAGTCTATTAGTTGGGGGTTGATGGTGGCTAGACGGTAAGAAATAGAGGAGGATGGGGGATTGCTATGATGCTTCATACAGTGTATAAAGCTGTGACTCCATCACAGCTCCATCGTTCACATACATACACACACACACACACTCAAAGATACAACTGTGCCATCCTGCATGAGTGCCCTCTCATAGCTGAATCTAGGCCAGTGGTACTATTATTAGCTCGTGCCAACAACCACAGCATTTCAAACCATTACACACACCACACGAGTATATATATATATATATAGGCACCTGAGATGAGTATACATGAGTACACACTGTATATGCACCTGTATATAGGTGCATCTCAATAATTCAGAACATTCTGAAAAAGTTTAATATTGGAGACTCATAGTGTCACACTTTAATCAGCTAATTACCCCAAACACCTGCAAAGATTTCCTGAGCCTTTAAGTGGTCTCTCAGTCCGGTTCAGTAGGCTACACAATCATGGGGAAGACTGCTGACTTGACAGTTGTCCAAAAGACGATCACTGACACTTACTGCACATGGTAAAAGTAAGACACATACAGTAAGGTCATTGCTAAAGAAGCTGGCTGTTTACAGAGTGCTATATCCAAGCACATTAATGGAAAGTTGAATGGAAAAAAAAAGGTGGTAAAAAAAAGGTGCACAAGCAACAGGGATAACCGTAGCCTTGAGAGGATTATGAAACAAAGCCCATTCAACAATTTGGAGGAGATTCATAAGGAGTTGACTGCAGCTGGAGTCAGTGCCTCAAGAGCCACTACGTACAGACGTATCCAGGACATGGGTTACATTCCTAGTGTCAAGCCACTAGTTGACCCAGAGACAACGTCAAAGGCGTCTTATCTGGGCTAAGGACAAAAATACTGGAATTTTGCTCAGTGGGCCAAAGTTCTCTTTTCAGATGAAAGTAAATTTTGCATTTCATTTGGAAATCAAGTTCCCAGAGTCTGGATGAAGAGAGGAGAGGCACAGAATCCAAGTTGCTTGAGATGAAGTGTAAAGTTTGCACAGTCAGTGGTGGTTTGGGGAGGGATGTTATCTGCTGGTGCTGGTCCACTGTGTTTTATCAGGTCCAAGGTCAGCGCAGCCGTCTACCAGGATGTTTTAGAGCACTAGTAGAGAATCTATGGGGTATTGTGAAGAGGAAGACGCAAGACACCAGACCCAACAATGCAGAAGAGCTTAAGGCCGCCATCAGAGCAAACTGTCCTTAAATAACACCTCAGCAGTGCCACAGACTGATCGCCTCCATGCCACGCCGCCTTGAGGCAGTAATTCATGCAAAGGATTGAGTGCTGTACATGTTCATACTATTCAGTGGTCCAGCATTTCTGTGTTAAAAATCTTTTAACACTTAAAATTTTTCTGAGATTTGGGGTTTCATTAGCCGTAAGCCATCAAAATTAAAAGAAAAATAAACACTTCAAATATATCAGTCCATGTTAAATGCATCTATATCACATATGCGTTTCACGTTTTTAAATGGATTACTGAAATAAATACATTTTTGGATGTTATTCTAATTTATTGAGATGTACCTATTATACACTTATTACATCTGCTGCAGGACTTTTAGAGTAAGTGTTAACAGCTAGCCACTACAGAGCAGTGCTACACACTTCAGAGAAATAAGGAGCCTGGTTAGTGTAAACACACACACACACACACATCTGGCATCCCGTCACCGATTCTACAATACATTACCAGCTCAACCTTTCAGTCATATGTCAACCATTCAAACATAAAGGGCAAGTGTGTGTGTGTGTGTATACAGGACACTAGGTGTGTCTAAGATAAAGGTCAAAAAATGAAAAGTACACACAAGACACAAAAAAAAAAAAAAGTCAGAAAGACGGGGATAAAGACAGACAGGAAAAACGAAGGAGAGAGAGAAAGAGAGAGAGAGAGAGAGAGAAAGCAACAGAGAACTACAGAGGGGACAGACAGTGAGACACAGACCGAAAGGCAGAGAGTGAAGCAGCAACAGAGAGACAAACAGAAAAGGTAGATAAAGAGAGGGAAGTACAGCATGACAGACATATAGGCATAGAGACAGATAGAAAGTCAGATTGATGGGCAGAGAGACAGACAAAGAGACAGAATTATAGACAGAGAGCAAGACAGAGAATGACAGAAAGAGAGAGAGAGACTGAAAGCTAGATAGGCAGAACAAAAACAAGACACAGGGAGACGTACAAAAGCAAAGCGAGAGACAGAGAGACACACACAAGTAGGAAGAGGGAGATACACAAGAAAACAGAGAAAGAGAAAGAGTGAGAGAAAGAAAAAGAGGGAGAAAGCAAGACCGAGAGAGACACACAAGCACAGACTGAGAGCAAGAGAGAGATAGAGACACAGAGAGAGATGGAAATAGAGAGAAAGACACACAAGGCAGAAAGACTGAAAGCAAGAGAGAGAAAAAGAGAGAGATAGAGAGAGAAACAGACAGAAAGAGAGAGATACAGAGAAACACATAAGCAGACAGACAGAATGAGAAAGAGAGAGACAGAAGCAGAGAGAGGGTCCCACCTCTCCATAGTCTGTAGTGAGGACGATGGTTCCGTCTCCGCAGGAGTTGACTATGGAGGGAAGCAGCTGCTCTTTCTCCTTCACCCACACACGCGTCCCCTGTAACACACACCACAAAAACACACACCGTTAAACACAAACACACACAAGCACAGTGTGTGGCAGCCTGGCAGAATAACTTTACAACCCAATATTCTCTTTGTAGAGCATAGTCTCAAGGACGGCTTTTCTGTTCTTATCTACACTTAAGAACACTTATCTAGCAGACGTCGTTCCATGTCACATTTCTCCTTCTTCCTTTAATCACACCGATGCTTTATTGATGGGAACACATAGCAAAATTTTGTTGCTCAAAATGAGCTTTTTCTTGTCTCATGAGACTGAATTGAGCTGTCTCATTACAAGCTCAACTTTGTCTTTTCTATTTCTCCTAAACCCCACTTAGGAGAAACAAAGTGACATAACTGAGACACAAAGCGAGACATACTTTTGAGAAACATTTGAGAAATCAAATGAGCAACAGAACTGTATTTGAAGGAGAAGCAAATGAGCCATATATAAGAGCATAATGAGATTAAAGTCAGATATAAATGAGAAGATGCAGAGAACGCCTAAATCTCATTTAAGTCTCAAAGACGGCTCATTTCTGAGAGATCTCATCTTGGAGTTTCTTTGCTATGGGAATGCAGCAGATCAGAGTCAGCATTGCGGAGCGAGGGTTTGAGCGGAGATCAATTCGCCTGAGAGACATTCGATACGAGATGCACAGAGCCTGCAGCTCGGCCCTCGACCCACGCGACCACATGCACGCTGCAACAGATTAGCACTGGCTCATGGAAAACCGCCAGGTCACACCGCTACACCCAGAGCTTTATGTTTTATTGTTTTATTCATCTGGAAAAAAAAATCCATTGACAAAATATTATAATATACTGTATAAAGTTTGTGTCTGAATTGGTTTCTTAACTGAAAATCGAATCATAGAAGCAAAAAACAAGTAGCAGCAATTAAACACAGGGTCAAGACTGATAGACGGACAGATGTGTGGTTTCCTTTAAATTGCTGGGAAGAATGAGAGGAAAATAAATAAAGAGCAGAGAGGAAAAAGCAAAAGAGAAGTTTTTTCGGTAACAGATGGTCGAGGTTCTGCCCACACTGCGGCGTGTCCCCTGCAGATAATAACACTACAGGAGGAACAAAAGAGACCAAACCCATAAAACCCTTTACTATAGACAGCTGGGGCAGGGGCAGGATAATGTCCACACACACACACACACACACACTAAAACATCCTCAACAAATTTTTTTATCTGTATGTGCTACACTTTCAGTTCAACCATTACCAAATGATGAACCGTGGTCCGGACCTGGACCAAGTGACAGTTCTATCTTGACCCTGATGCTTTTGTGGTAAAAGAGAATAATTGATATAACAGTAATCTAGTGCTTTTTCTCCTCTAGGTGGACGTGGCTATACGCATCACTCAGCAAAGCCAACCAACACAATAGTTCATCGTGAGTGTCCGAAAGATGAAGAGACAGATCAATATATGTTTATTTTTCCTGCGGTAAGTTTAAAACTAGTTTGTCTCATAAGTTCCGAAACCTCTGAACATCTTTCAGATCAAAGGTTTCCTACATTACCCATAATGCCACTCTGATAGCAGCGCAATGGGATTTATCCCTCACTTTAGCTCTAAACAGAGTGATACAGCGGTGCTTTGGTCTTTACTCAGTCCAGCTCTCTTACCTCGTCATCTGCACACTCTGTTTAATCAGATCGGCTCACAAAGTTTCGACGCTGAATTTTCCTTTAAGGTTGTGTGACGTGACCCTGACACTGAACTACTAGGAAACCTGAAACTCACACTGGGCTATAACACACATCTGCGCACATCTGCACAACAACCTGTTCACTCATTATGCCAAAACCACAACCACAAGCTCCATCTCAAGCTTCAGCCAAGCACTGTTTAACTTCAGAGCATGGCTGAAGCTTGAGATGGAGCTTGTGGTTTATATATATAAAATCGCTTTATCCTTTATTGCACATGGTGAAGTCATTACTTTACACTAAAACAACCTTTTATGTGTGTGTGTGTGGGTATATGTGTTTGACATGGAGAGTATGTGCGTGTTGTCCTCACTTTACTTTTTAACAATTAACTTAATACTGTGACACTTACAGCGCTAGTAATTATGAGGAACAAGAACAGCCCTTATTTCAGAACAGGAATCACTGAACATATAAGGTAATGGGTGTGTCCAAGAGGGAAACAAAGAACAAGGACAGAAACCTGACTATAAAAAAATCAGAAATGGCAGAAAGAAAATGTATGTAACGTATGGGCATCATCGCTAATCATCATGCTACTTTCTCTTTTCTATCTTCCTCTTTGCCTTTCTTTTTTTTTCTCCTAGTTCTCTCATCTCCTCTCCACTACATAACTGTTAATGCAGCAGGATAAAAATGCCCAGGCTCTGCACTTTGCACTTCCTAGCAGCTTTTAAAATATAAATGAGAGAACGAGGGAATGAGAAGTTCAGACATGTTTGGTCACAGGAAGACTACAGTACACTTGAAGGAAGAAAGTATGAAAAAGGAATCGAAAAAAATAGTCAAAGAAATATTCACACACACACCATCCATGTAGCTGAACCTACGTTCTGGAAATCAGCTCAAAATTCCACAGAGGCTAAAGAATGCCGGATTATTATCTTTTACAATGTGCTCCTAATTATTCTGACTTTCTGACACTTCACAAGAAAAAGCAAGAAGAAGAGACACATAGCTTTGACGCGTGAGGCGATTTGTTAAAATGGCAGCCCATAAACACCATAATCAGTAGGATAACGCGGACGCCCACGCAGCCACTTCAGCCCTCGTCGTTATTATAGAAACCGCAGGGGAAAGCGTCCGAGCTAAATCAGGAAACTGTAAGCCACTGGTTTAATGGATAGAGTGTTAATTACACTGAGGGACCATCATTTGGTCTGTGAGAAACATTTACTCATGAAGGCAGAGAAGGAAAAACAACCCGAACAAGTCTTAACCTTGTAGCTCAAAACTGGTTTCAACAAAGTGTTCAGGTACAAGGTGACACAAAAAAACGGGAACTTTTTTACAATCCAATAAAACTAGAAGTGATAAAAGAAATAAATTTTAT
>JAQMYJ010000037.1:34534513-34550252 GCA_030014305.1 Clarias laeviceps
CTCCTTACATAGAACATACACATACACACTAATATGTAAGGAATAAACACTATGTAACAATGTGATCTACACTCTTTTTTTCTCTCTTTCTCCCTGTCTGTCTATCTGTCTCTTTCTCTTCGCTGCTGTCTCTCTATGTCTGTTTGACTGCCTCTTTCTCTCTGTGACTTGCTGTCTACCTGTGTCTCTCTTCTCTCTCTCAGACATTTCTCATGTTAAAAAGGCAGTGACCCGTGAATCAAATGACCCAGTAAATCGCTTTTTGTCCCCTTCTCCCTCTGTCTTATTGCTCTTCTTCCTTCTGTGTGTCTCCTGCTCCAATTTACACCAAAAAATGAGCACGCAACCTCTCCTGAATTCGAAGCAGCCCATCAAGTATCTATTAAAACAAAGTTTTAAATGGCGCATCCACTGGCTTAATGAAAAAAACGAACATAAGTATTAGACACGTAATAACAGACAAATGTACTGTACATCCATATATGAAAATGAGGACACTGCTGCCATGAGTCAAGACAATTTTCTCTTCAGGTAATAAAATACATACATGCACGCACGCACGCACATGCACGTCTCGGTTTATACTAGTGATCACAGAATAAGAATCTACTCCATAACCAAATTTACACCAGTGCATCAAAGATCGTGTCGAGGTCACAGGATCTGCCCCTATAACAGAAAACCGAATATTTCACATATATTCTGTAGCACTAAAATACATTGATCCAATGATGGATATTTTCACACAGCTCTCCATGACATCCATCACCAAGCAAACAGCAGACAGGGAAAAAAGCGAATGAAAGGAAGATCTGCTGTCCATCCCAACACACACACAACACAGAGACAAAAGAAAAGGAAAGATGTGAAAAGACAATATGAGAAGTTCTTTGGTCGGCATCTTACTGAGAGATGAACAGAGGTGGATGGAGAAAGAGGAGAAGAATGCAGTATAGAGAGAAAGGTGTAGACTGAGAGAGAGAGAGAAAGAAAGAAAGAAAGAAAGAAAGGCACAAACCAAGGCATTCCCTAAGACAAAGCTGCTTTCGGAAAATAGGTCATACATCCTGCCTAAAACCAGAACAAGAAAGAGCGAGAGGAAAAGGGAGAGACAGAGAGAGGAGTTAAGTTTAAAGCCCCAGTGCTAACAGCACACAATGTTAGAGCGCTCAAGCTAAAGAAGAACGAGAGCTGACTCTGACCCTTGACCATTTCCACCAACATTCTAATCACACACACACACACACACACACACAGATAATAAGACATACCACAGTGGGGAGACAACTTAGGACAATCCCTATCTAACAAAGTGACCAGCTGATGATGTCAATGATCTTAAAGGGTCAGTAACTCAGCACCAAAGAATTTATGTTCGCTTAGGATGTCTGGTCTATTATATATTTTTACCAGAATTTAAACTTGGTACAAAATGTTATATATTATTTTATTCTAAGGATAACTTTTGCACTTGACCTATTGTTCTTTCTTCCTCTCTCTCTCTCTCTCTGGTTATGAACAGTGTATGAAATGTGCTCGCCATGTGTTCGTGGAGTGTGTGTGGAGTGTGTGTGGAAGTCTGCGTTTTCAATCACTGGACGTTTGATCCACACACTCATGTCTAATGAGGCTTAATTTGCATATTTTGGGATCCTTTAAAAATCCCCCTAAATGCATTCTGCCTTTCTAATCATGGAGAAAGGGGGTGTGTGTGCAACCACAGGTGTCAGTATTCCACAACTAAACCACGCCCTGATCTCGCGCACGCGCTCTCTCTCTCTCTCTCACACAGACACACACATTATCACATGTGCACAATACCAATAACATGAGCACTGTGCGGTATGATGATATGCACTACAATGCAACAATTTATCAGTACAATTACTATCAAGATATTTTTATAACATTATAACATTTATGACATTTTTATAATAAAAAGATTACAAACTGATTGGAAGCAGCTGATTTTTCAGTACTGAATCGTTATCATTGTAAAATGTTGACATTTTCTTACTTTAATTTTTAAATAATTTGTTTATATTTGTTATTTATATATTTCAGGTTTTTAAATTAGAATACAATTCCATTGGAAGTGTGTTCCATTGTGAACATATTTTGTTCATTTCATGTAAATTCTTACATATTTTTTGCATATGTATCAAAATTAATTATTCCTAAACTATCTGACAAATAATACTGTTGATTAAACAATAGTCACTTATAGAAACTTGTACAATTCATTTAAAAAAAGTACTTATTTTCAACTTAAATCTAAAAAACACACTTGTCAGTGCTACTTTATTTTATTTTTAGTTTTTTACCATTATTGTTCCTTCTTTTGCTTTTTTTACATGGCTGAGCACATAATTGTGCTTTTATTGAAGTTGACAAAGAGATTCTACAGGTTCATGATGTCATGATGTCAAACCGTAAGTATTGAGCATAAATCTCAGGTCATGTAGACATCTAAGAGCAAAAACAGATGTTAATGTAGAATAAATAAAATGTTAATATGAACAGTGGATCGGTGGCACAAAATTGCCCCAGTGAGTGAACAAGTGATGTGATAGAGACAGGGGTTGTCAAGTAACAAATGGAGGTCTAGAGGTAGATCCCAAGTATTTTAGTGAACCGAGCTGGAAGAAATACTCTAGAAGAGCCAACCAAGGTGTGAAAACATTGTCTGTGGTTTAGTGCCAAAGGTTTTTGAGATATGAATCAGTGCAGCATCAGTAGCTGATCCTCTTTTGGGGTCATGTTAATTATTTAGCTAAAACAGCTGATAAATAACTACATCGGGGCAGAATGGAAAGATGTTTTACAGATTTCTTCCCTTCAATTAACCTCTCTGGTCCAATCAGTGAATTACTAATGAAGACCAGCAACCTGAAACAAAAGGGAGATTGTCTTGACCATGTGGTTGCTTTTGGGTTGCCAGAGACCTGGATCGTAGGGTATTTGGGGCATAAAGCAGGATACATCCTGAACATGATGCCAAACTATCGCAGAAGCACACACACATTCACTACCGACAATTTAGAAACACCAAATAGCCTAATCTGCAAGTCGTTGGACTGTTGAAGGAAACCAAAGTAAGTTGAGGAAACCCACCATGCACACAGACCTGAACATGGGAGTCAAACCCCTGACCCTGGAGGTGCGAGGATACAGTGCTAACCACTACGCCACCGTGCAGTGCCAGATCAGACCTGCAGTGATATAAATTCCCACTAGGACCACGAGGAGGTTTAGTCTCACTGTGAGACAGACAGCAGAAACTGTGATACCAGGGCCACAAACACTACAGTAAAAAATACAAAGAGTGCAGTGATGGAATCTGGAAATATGGAGGAGATAAATCGCCTCAGGACGGTGATAAGCATCTTTCAGAGCTGCTTCTGTGTAGCTTATGCGCACCAGTAAGCCTTAAATGTCTTAAATGCTCAGGGGTGTGTCCCAGCATGTCCCATGGGGGGGGGACAGTTTAATCTTTGAGCCCGAAGAATGACGTGTTGCTTCACATTATGATCTGTCATGAGTGGATAAATCATCAATTTATTAGCTAGCTCACATGGCAGGTAGAATCTTCAGCATGATGCCCTAATCAAATGGAAACTCAATAGGCAAAAAGTTGGTAGGTAGACAGTTACGTGAATTAACAAGAAATATCTGTATTTCAGCTAGGGACTATGGAGGCCAATGGTGACCATTGTATTTATTCCCATTTTTACGACCCTAATAGGACCACCAGTCGATACTCACACGCTACGGGCAATTTGGGGACGCCAATTAGCCTAATCTGCATGTCTTTGGACTGTAGGAGGAAATGCAACATGCAAAATCCATGCACACAGAAGGTGCATGTGACAGTGCTAACCACTGAGCCACTGTGCTGTCTAAGCATCTAATAGCATGACTCTATAAAAATGACTCTTAATTCACATGATAATCATAGCATTTTTTTTAAATCAGGCTCAAAAGACAGCAATAAAAACCCATCCTTATATCTTTGCATCCCTTTAAATCAACACCACCCTCCCAATCCTCCTCCTTTTCAACACCAACCCCTGGCAGCACTCGGTTCAATACTAATCTCCACATATATCACTGAAAGGTTTTTTTTATTTTTACAGCTACAGAGCAACCTGAAATAATGTAACTCTAACTATAGCACAGTGTCTAGGTGTGATATTAAAAACCAGGCCTCTGTATGGAAGGGATGCTATCCATCCATCCATCCATCCTTCCATCCATCCTATTTAAACATCCGCGATGTGGGTGTGAACAGCAAATGGGAGACTGGTGCTTCAGTGCGTTTTGCATATGTATAAGCTGTAAATATATATAAAGACAGACAATGCATGCATTCGACCTAAATGCATGGGCCATTTAATTTGGGATCAATTAAAACGTTCAACGTGCAGGTGCACTAAATTTCTCCTCACGTTCCTCACAAATATCATCTTGTTTTACTGGGAATATGCGTTATCATCATCATCATCATCATAATGCCATCTGCAATATAGTTTATAGCCTACATACACACCCCTGCACTGTAGATATTGCATGCATCTGTACATACATAAAATCATATTTGCATGCTAGATTATCTCTTAGGATGCAAGCATAATTATTATTATTATTATTATTATTAATTAGCTCACCTCTGTAAAGAAAGCATCCATATTTTAACGCACGCGACAGGCCGCCTTTCCCGGTCTCACCCAATAAATCACCGATGCTCGTGAAACGGAGAGAGAGACAGATAGAGGGACAGATGCAGAAAGAAAAAGAGAGAGAGAGGCGGCGGTCGCCGGTTTACGCTTCCCGCATAGCCGGCGCGCGCACCGGGCCTGAATCGCGCATCCACTCCTTTTCCTTAATAGATCTCCACGCTGTGTTTAAAAAAGAAAAAGAAAAGAACGGTGGCCTTTCCTGCCCTCTTTCCTCTCCTCTTGCTTCCTCAGAGGTCCGTCCTCTCTCAGTGTCCTCGGCAGAATGAATGAATGAATGAGGGGCGGGAAGTCAAAGCCAGCCTTCCCCTTCCATGCACGCACATGCATGCCACGCTAACGCTGGTTTTCACCAGTGTTCACCACGCCAGGCTATAAAATCTCTATACGCAGGTAGATCTGTTCACAGGTGATCTATATGACTGTGCGTTAACGTGAACGCGACGCGCGCATGCGATCTATTACAGCCTCCTCTACGCGTGCGCTCGGGCTGGAGTCGCGCGAGCGCCTAGGGTAGGTCAGGTTGCCATGGCAGCGCTGCTTCACAGCGGTAAAATGTCCGATAGCTCATACCGTAGCGTCAAAATAGCGTAATGACATATCGTTTTAGAAAGGATCAACGTAAATACGCTTCGAGAAGAACAATTTACACTTATTAAAACTAATCCAGGCTAAAAAGAAGAGTACTGTATGTTGTAGCCATGACATACCAAGGTGTGGGAATGAGATACTATGTCGTGGCCATGACTTACCAAGGCGTGGAAGTGAGATTCTATGCCTCGACCTATTAAGGCGTGGGAACGAGATACTATATTGTGGCCACGACTTCCTAAGCCATGTGAATGATATAGGATGTTGTGGCCATGACTTACTAAAGTATGGGGATGAGAAACTATGTTGTGGCCACAACTTAATAACATGTGGAGATGAGATAGATTAATGAGGGTTCATGAGATATTATGTGGTGGCCACACCTTAGTAAGTTGTGGCCACAACACGCTATCTCATTTTCACACCTTGGTTGTGGCCACAGATTTTTTTCCCAGTGTCACCAGAGGGGCTCCGTAAATACCAGAGTACAGTTGATTCTAAGACCAAAATCTGCTTTCAATATTAGACAAAACATTGCATAGAACAATCCACAATCCCCCCCGAAGAACAACATGCATTGTATAAAATATAAAAGACAGAGTAAGCAACAAAGTGATGTAAGAACATTTCCCTTCAGGATGTATGACATAATTGTGCAAATTAGAAACCCCGCCCCCTCGTGCCCTTATGCCATTCCAAACAGCCTGAAGCTGTGTACTGTTTACAGCTTATTGTTTGTTCTTATTATTCGTGAATCAGTTATCTGATAGAAATTGTGCATAATTTAAAAAGACCAACACAACATTGTATAAATTATAAGAAGCCAAGAAGTTTTGTTTTTATTCTAATTATATTATCATACAATATGTTTAAGTGATTGTGTCTTGTTACTGTGCTGGTTTTATGCATGTTTTTCATGTGTGCTAAAGCTGTATTGCCAGAGTGGACAATTCGTTTAGGCCTGATTCTGCAGAAAAATGAACGGATCAAAGCTTGATTCTTGTTACAGGCAGCTCGAAAGCACTTCTGGGTTACAGATAATACTTTTTTGGTCATACGATAGCTACAGTATCACAATTATTTTCCAAACTACACGAGAAAGTGAAACAATTCTCACATATGATTTCATTGCTTTTATAAGGTGAGAAAAAGGTTAGTTCTTATTGTTTAAAAAAGCTGCACATTGGTTGTGGTTTCTTTGTAATATGATAATGTGTGTGTTTTTTTATATATTGACTTTATAAGACAGCAAAAGGAGATGTGTTAAAAATATTACTGAAATGTAATGATAAACTTTTTAAAAGGCTATTCTGTGTAGAGTCATGCATTATATTTGGGCAGATAGGTGTTTGGATCACCGTTAGTGCAGACAGACAAAGTGTATATTAGTCTCTTCATGAGACGACATCCCTCTGTGGAGACCCTGGAGGCTTTAGTAGAACCACAAACACACCAGTGCTGTTCATAAACCATGGTCTCTTTGTTTGTGTAGGCGTATAATGTCCAGCCTCCTGCTGGGCCTGCACGCTGGAGTCACAGCACTGAAGCCAAGGCTGATTTTAAGACTAAGCCTGGCCCCTTCTGTTGCATTGAGCTTAAAGGACAGCTTTTGTTTCTGGCGTGTGTCTGGGGAGTCGCATGTTCCTTCTGCCTTTTATTACTATTCCCCCGAACAGGGCTCAATGAGAGGCCTTCACTTCTTAATTAGTCGCTAGATGCTTTGGATTTAATTGAGCTTTCTGTCAAAGACGGGTGCTGTCCAGTGCATTTACAGTGGTTTAATCCAGGATATGTTTGTTTGTATTTTTATGAAATACGTTTATGTTTATATTGTTTATAATTTAAATTATAATGATGTAATTCAGTAGGGAATAGGCAGGGACAAATACAAATAGAGAAATGTTTAATTAAAGGGAGGTAGGTGAGTTTGAGGAACAATTAGTGCTAGAATTCACACACCATGATGACATGTTTAACTGAGAGTTTTTTTTTACAGCATTAAGTAAGTAAATAAGTAAGGAACAAAGGAAGGAATGAACAAATAAATAAAGAAAGAAAGAAAGAAAGAAAGAAAGATTTGACTTGAAATTTAAAACTGAATCTGAATCCAGATATTTGGGCTTTAAACAGATCTGATACAGATGCAGATATTGACACCACCTTGTTATGGATAACAACTAAGTCCATAAAGTTTGCACACACACCTTATTTTTCTGGGTTCATATGTTCGCAAAATAAGTTATTATTTATTGGTATTTCCTAACTAGAATCCTGTGTTACATTTTCAGATATGGCATAAGTATTGACCAATTTAGTTCATTATTAAAAAGCATCAATTACATAAGAATAAAGTGGTGGCATGATGGTGAATCATTGTAGCCTCGCACATCCAGGGTCGAGGGTTTGAGTCCTGTCTCGGAGCTGTGTGCATGGAGTTTGCATGTTATTCCTTTGCCTTATGGCCCAAAGACATGCAGAATAGGCTAATTGGCATTCCCAAATTATGTGAATGAGTGTGCGTTTATGTGCTTGTGCACCCTGCGATGGATTGACATCCTATCCAGGGTGTACTCATGCCAAAAGTCCTCTGGGAAAGGCTTCAGGCCTCCCCTGGCCTCCAGGATAGGCGGTATAGAGAATGAATGATGAATATGAAAGTTCAGTAACAGGACCATAATAAAAAGCAGTACCTTTTTTCCAATTGAGTTACAGAATAAACCTCCTTGACACATTAGCAGAGAATTGAGCTGCTCATTAAGTCTTTAAACAAAAGCTCATTTGTGAAGGCATTTGTGAATTGTGCAGCTTATTTAAAAGTCTCACTCACACAGTAAATCGTTGATTGTGCCACAGCAGGAGGATGATGACCAGCCTGAGGGTTTAACATGTTAGTGCTTCTGTTTCTCTATCTTCTTGTTCTCCTTTGTTCTCTATCCTTCTTTCACCTTGGAAAATATTAACTCCGTTCGGCTTGGATGTTTTCCACGTGACTGTCTGACAAGTCTTGAGATTTAAATCAGACTGGTATGTCTGTTCCCAGGAGGGGATCGATACTTGTGTTCATTGGGTGGCGGGCAAACAGATTACTGTCAGTCATGAGCCACCAGCCAATGGCAATAACCATAAATCCCACAGTCGGAGTGTAGCGAAGCAGCCAAGTGCCTTTTTTATTGTTACTTCTCTTGAAGCAGACATGCGCAGAGTATCCAAGAGGTTTAGATTTTATTAAGTAAAGAAGAACTGGAAGTAAAGAAGACATGTAAACTGACACTAGAGACTCCTTTCATAGATGTAATCTCTCTTCACAAAAAACACAACATACCAATGATTAGCCACATGTTTTTTTAAGCTAGCTACAACTACTTACCTATCAGTACATGATTATTACTATTAACTTGTGATTTGTCACTGGACCATTGTCAAAGCTGCTGTAATAGAACATTAATCAACCAATCAGAATTGAGTATTTAACAGCACTACGGTATAAGTTGAAGTAATTTGATATAGTTTATTTCTCATACACAAAGCCTCTAGTCAGTCTGCTAAAACCTAATAAAGCAAATTACGTTTCTATTCCATCACCAGCCACGTAACGAAATGTAACGTGAAGATCAGTAAATTCTCACATTTGCATGTATTAGGACAAAGGCTTTGTCTGCAAGAGCAGCAGGTGTGTGTTTTTGTGGGTGTGGGTGTATGTACACAGGTTTTTAGAGAAACCTTGTCTTTGATCTGACATCCAAACTACAAAAAAAAATAAAAATAATTAAGGAAATATTTAGTCACAGTTTGACTTGCTTGAATGTGCTTTGTATGTGCATTGTATGTGTGGTTCAAGTCAAATCAGGACTAAGTGTTTCTCTTCATTTTTTATTTTGGGCAATATTTATGTATTTCCCATAAATTGTACATCATAAATATATCCTATCCAGTGATATGGGAAGATGATGTGGAGTTACAGCCCACAGACTCATCAAGCAGTGTAGAAATGAGCAAAAGATTTTAAGCAAAAGATTTTAAACCTTCAACAAGTGCTTGGAAAAAGAGAAACAGAAAGAGATATCCCCTCAGGCCACACTGTGTGTTTGAAGAGAATTTTTCATGCTCTCGCTGCAGGGTTGCCAGATACCCAAGCAACATAATGGCCATTTCAGTCTAGTCCAGTACCAAATTTTAAACATCAAGACCATCACAGAATTATTGTAATCTTCATCAAGTGCTTTATCCTTTTCAGGTTTATGGTGCAAGAGCCCAGGAACACAGGAGACGCAAAACCGGTCCGATATACCGTAGATGTAAGGATTTCATACATACAGATGCATTCATTCAATTTCATAGTTTGATCCTGATATGAACCATAACTTAAAAACTTTAAAAACCTTTAACATTTGCTAATTGTACCCCTCAAAGACTGAGCAGAAAAGGCATTTAGCAAACTAAGCACTCTTAATTAACTATCTAATGAGCCTTTAAATAACCCATTAAGCCTTTCTTTTAATAAAAGAACACAATATGTGTGGAAAAACCCACTACTGATCCTGCGCTCTTGTCTTTTTGTCACTCACTGTGAGCTTCTGAGATTAGATTTTGCAGAAGATTAGTGGTGCATAGATGGGTGTTTTTTTTTTTTTGTTCTCCTCATATCCATGTGTAGTTTTACTTTCTTCATTCTTTTCACTTTTCTCCAAGCAAGTTGTTGGATTAGTGACTGAGCTTATATTATAATTGTATTATACCCTCACACCTAAGATATTGCAGCCACAGTATTGCTTGTTTTGTGGGAAAACTGTCAACCTGGCAATCTTGTAATTTATTTGTGGACCTCTTGATGCCTATGATTAACATGCGTTTAGATAATCTCTTAAATTAAACCTTTTTGAATATCTATTGCTTAACTACACATTCCAGACAAACAGTGTTGTCTACAGTGTTTGACCTGGGCATGTCCTCAGTATTGACCTCGGGTAAATCAATACTCCTTTGTTTAAAGCTCGACAGCAGCTAGGCTTTTATCCTGCAGTTAAGTACTATGACATGCCCAGAGATATAGTGCTCGGACTAACAGCAGAATGCTTTTTAGTGCATGTGGATGCTTTGAGGATTTATTTAGGTCTGAAGAAAGAAATTTTTTAGGAAGCTTCTGCAGAGACTGTACATTCTGCAGTCGTGATTGTGTGTCAGCATTTAAGGTCATTTACAAATGTTTCTTCATACATATATACAATATGGACAAAAATATTTGGCCAAACTTGTTAATTATTGAATTCAGGTATTTCAATCAATCATTTATCCCCAGTGAAGGACAATCTTAATGCTTCAGCATACCAAGACATCTTGGACAATACTTTGCTTCTAACTTTGTGGCAACAGTTTGGGGAAGGGCCTTTTCTATTCCAACATGACTGTGCCCCAGTGCACAAAGCAAGAACTTTGATAAAGACATGGTTTGATAAGTTCGATGTGGAAGAACTTGTCTGGCCCAAACACAGAGCCCTGACCTCAACCCCATCGAGCACCTTTGGGTGGAACAGAATGAGGACAGAGCCAGGACTTCTCGTCCAACATCAGTGCCTGACCTCATAAATGCTCTACAGAATGAATTGGCACAAATTCCCACGGAAACACTCGAAAATCTTGTGGAAGCTTGGAAGCTGTTAGAGCTGCAAAAGGGGGGCCAAATCCATATTAAAGTATATGTACTTGGATACAATGTCATTGCAGGTTTGGCCAAATACTTTTATAATACTAATATATAATGCTTAATTCAAGTGATTTTGGTACAATTTTAATGTCAGGTTTATTTTTCTGGCCTGGAATTAAGCTCAGCCTTTAATAATAACAGGACCACTCAGGACCACACATTTTATTGTTGTTTAACTTCATGATCTGGTTTCATCTACTGATGCAGGACAAAACCGCACAATATTGACTGCTGTGGAGGTACAAGAATTATGGGATAACGTGTGTATGTTTGTATTGACCTGTATTACTTGTCTATGTGTAAAGCTATATACTATATAGAAAGAAAAGATTTTCCAATCTCTTTAACAGCCTGACACACACACACACTCACACACTCACACACTGGGACTTTGATTTATTTACCACTCAGGAAAAACAACAGGAAATTAATTTATGCCAGCCATGAGACCTTCTTTACATCTCTGGAAAACCAACATGGCTGTATCCTGTCGTTCCCATGGAAACAGCAATCTTATGGAGGGTGGTGGATTCTCATGTCTCTCTCTCTCTCTCTCTCTCTTTCTCTCTCATACACACATACACACACCCTCTTTACTAGATTTGGAAGAGATAGCAGCTAATGGATTTGTAAGAACAAGCAATGCCCATAGAGACAGAATATCTGTGTGTGTGTGTGTGTGTGTGTGTGTGTGGTTTCCAGTAGCTAGATCAATTTAATCAAATCTCCCCTGAGGAATGACCTCACTACTGGTTCCTGGAGCACAAATGGGAGTTTCCACTTTCTCCGAGTGAAGTCCGGCCTTGCATCCATCACAAGAAGACGAATTTCCTCATATAAAGATTTGGTAGTAATGAGATGGGACGTCGTCTGCTCGGTTCAGCCAATCAGCTTGCTTTAATACGATCAGTCTGGATATGGGCGCAACCTGTCACAACACATGGCTGAGTAAACTGTGATACAATGAGGTTATGCTGGATAGTGTGTCTTGAGAATGTAGGGCGCGTTAACTAAGGTAAACCTCTGTATCAGAGCTTGTGTTGTTCTCCTGTAATTATGTTTTAATTTTTTATAAATGGGTTCAGTTTTGTTTCTAGAAGTCTGCATTTTGACCATATTACAAAACTCCTTGTCACTGTCCAGTTGAAGCACATGATCAATAAGAGCAACACATTAATTGCTGCAATTCAGGGCCTCCCGAGTGGTGCAATACTCACCCTATCATCATCTGACCAGGAGTCAATAAAGCAAACGTGGCTATGCTGTCTGGATCATACCTCTTGGGACATAGACTCTTATCACTGTCCATCACTGCAACACTAGCCAATTATGGACATCTGTGAGCTCATATATAAATACAAAAGATGGGAAAGAACTTCAACACAAAGTGAAAAAGCTTTGACTAAATTAACATTATTTATTACTATTGCTATTACTGTTTTATGTATGTTCTTGGAAACAGAACATGTTAATTTTACATCCTTAGATTTACATTTTACAAAACAATGTAAATTTAAGGATTATAGCATGTCTGTACCTAATTAGATAATCAGCCTGCTAAGCAGTGTTTGTACTAGAAAACTCTTTAGATAAAAAAAATAAATAAAATCTGTGTGCACTCAACTAAAACCTGACGCTACTCAGTTTATTATTCTACATCTTGCACACATCACACCTGCACTCAGAAATAAGATGGATCCCCATGTATCCCCAACCTGTTGCAAATGTTAATCTTAGAGTGGTACCCTTCTCCATTGTTTTTGGTCATGTGTTAAACTGCAGAGTTATTGGTCTAGTATTGTGGAAGATCTGGGTGTTATTTTTGATGTTCCAGTTGAGTTGGATCCTATGTGTCTCATTCTTGGCTTTCCAGATACTCGTATTGTAAATATCATGCATAGGAGGTTATTCAACTTACTGAACTTTAAAGCTAGGAAAAATGTCTTGAGTTCTTTATTCAAGAACTCAAGATTAAGGACATTGCTCCAACAAAAAAGTCTTGGCACAAAATTATTATGGATGCCATTCCTAATGAATAAATATTTTGCATGTCACACTTTTCTACGAATATGTTCTGATAAGATCTGGGACCCTTATTTAAAATTTATTGGACCTTTTTTATCCTCCTCTGTATTACCGGGATTTTCTAATCCAGTGTAGGAACACTATTTTTGTTTGTTTCCTTATATATTTGCTTATCTATGTATTAATTTAAAGTCTCTTTATATATTTTTTTCTTTTCTCTCATGTTTATGTTGGTGCCGAGCTATTATTATTGTTGTTGTTGTTTTTTTTCTCTCTCTTTTTGTGTTCAAGAAAAATTTCAATAAATATATTGTTTAAAAAAAACCTGACAAAGCGCACAGGAACACAAATCCAATATGATCTTTAAAATTACACTACGGTATTACATTATTTCATTACAAAGTCACTATGATGAACTTCTTAGAACTACACACAGTGCATTATGGGAATACATATTTCCCAGCATTTAAAGCAATTTATAAAATGTCGAATTTTGTAATAAAAACACTACCTAAGTGTGATTTGTAACATTTTGCGACACAGCTTGTGAATGTTAATCCCATTAGAAGGAATTAATGTGCAGGATTATAGGATGGATCTTTGTTATTTTTTTACAGATAAGTACATGAGACAGGAGGCTCCTTATATCATAAGAGTAGTAATTATTTAACTTTAAAGCTGTACTGTGAAGAATGAGAAAGTAATATTTGTGAAAATTAAATCATATTTAAAGGTACACTACAGCAACAAGAAAAGCTACAGTTTAATCGCCTTTTTGGGGAATGAAGGAGACTAAAATTTCTATTTTGGAATAGTGTGAACTGAAATTTAGGATGAAGACAAGTTTTATCCTGTGTTCTTCCATATCATAATATTAACAAAGCCTCAAGGGACAAGTAAAACTACATCTATCACAGAGTCTCTACTGTACAGTACATCATAAGCAACAAAACAGGATCCTTTTAATGAGTGTTTCTAAACACTGCGTTAGAGCTCACGATTTAAGGATTTGACTGATGACACTGTAGAATGATAGAATCTTCCACAAGTGCACAGCACACCTGAAGTAATAAAGCAGATCATGTGCTGAGTTACCGCAATGTCAGTCCAAAATCTGATTACTCTCTCTCTCTGTCTGCGTGGATCAAATAACAGTAAATGACTAAAAGAAATAACTCACATACACGCTCATGCTCACTGCTCAGAAACTTCAACCAATCCCACATTTGTCTGCTATTATCACTTTTTGTATGTACAGTACATATCCAAAATACCTCCTAATGAACTTAATCAGCTATACCCACTGTAATTAGTCATTTAAACTGATTATGATATTTAAGGTATTTAAGGAAGATGAATGAAGACTGCAAACACACCATACAACACCACATCGACCATGTAGACCTTGTATTTCTTGTTAATAGTGACCAAAAATTAAACTACACAACAAAATGCTAAACAAATTTTTATCTTGCAGCAGCTTATTATTGGGGATGCAAATTAGAAAGATCTTTTTGAAAGAGAAAAGAATAAAACAAATATATTTTATAGAATGTCAGCATTATATACACTGCTGGGTCAAAAAAAAAAAAAGAATATCATCCAATCAACTTTTGCACACAATGTCCAGTTCATGTGTGAAAATTATACATCATACCACCAGAACTGGAATATACTCCATACCATCAGAGAAGAAAACTCCATAGATGTGAAACCCTGGTCATTCACTACATGAAGCTCATCAGCTGACGGCATTTTATTGCCACATAACATTGCTGAGCCTCAAGAGGCTTGTACAGTAGACACTATGCATGATGGGTGCATCGCTTCATGTGTTTCCCTTCTTACCCTGATACACTCATCACTCTGGAATAGGCTCAATCTGGACTCATCTGACCACATGACCTTTTTCCATTGCTACAAAGTCCAAACTTTATGCTTGTCAGGTTTTCCTACTGTATGCCCACACTATTGTCTAGTCCCAATCCTGTGAGTTCTCAACACTTTGTGTGTATATGAAAATGCTCTTACTTCCACTATTAATCACAGCTCTGTTTTTTTTCTGTTGATTTTTTTACCATGCAACTTCACCAAGTGTTTAAATAATTTCCATTAATGTTTTTTTTCCCACACACATTTGTTCCACAAAGTTGATGGTTCAGCACTGTCCTTGCAAGTTTAGATAATGTTCTGAAGGGTTCCCTTTTCCAGTCATTTTAAATGTCCTTAGTTGTTGTTTTTTTTGCTTCATGCAGCTCAATAACTTGGCCCTTCTGAAATGCCGACTTTTTTTGGCCAGGCAGTGTGTGTGTGTGTGTGTGTGTGTGTAGAGACCATGGAGGCCAGAGGTGATTACCATTGTATTTATTCCAGTTTTACAAACAGTGGTAGGACCTCCAGTCAACATTCACATGTGCATTCAAACACTACAGGCAATTCCCCAAAAAAACACCATAGCTTAATCTGCATGTCTTTGAACTGTGGGAGAAAAGACCCAGGGGGAAACCCATCAAGCACAGGGTGAACATGCAAACTCCATCCACACAGACGCTGAGGTGGGAATCGAACCCAGACCCTAGAGGTGCAAGGGGAAAATGCTAACAACTAAACATATATATATATACTCAGCAAAAAAAGAAACGTCCTCTGACTTTCAACTGTTTTTACTTTCAGTAAACTTAATGTG
>JAQMYJ010000037.1:34559845-34571454 GCA_030014305.1 Clarias laeviceps
TGGTGCATGAACATGTTAAATCATTTTACCAGGCGTAACTAACTTATGAGCTATACAGGTATGTGTACTTTTTTTTTGTTGCATTATTAATTTTGTTTTTTGTGTGGAGAAATCATTCTTTAACTGGATTGTCCTTAATTCGTTTTGCTTTACAGTGATCTGCATGTAAGTTTAGAATACTTAATGATGTAATACTTAATGCAGCTCACAGAATATCAGCATTTCATAAGCCAGAGTTTACTGTGATGAGGAAAAATGCTTCCAGAGACCATGGGTGGAAGAAATCATGAGACCTAAAAATTAACCTGTGCTTTGTTTATGTAAAGGTGCAACTATAAATTATTATCGAGTACAGGTGTAGAAGAGCAAGTGAGGTTCAATAGGAGTGAATCTCAGGTTGAAGGATTACGAATGATTACTGTACTTAAATCTTTCACTACGACAGGATTAGGGAGGGGAAAAAAGCAATCGCCCGAACAGGGACTTGAACCCTGGACCCTCAGATTAAAAGTCTGATGCTCTACCGACTGAGCTATCCGGGCGCTCTGGAGCTAAAGGGAACCGCGATCACTTTTATTCACTTTTAACAATGCCAATGAATTATAATAGTAACTATTTTTTCTTTATTTAAAAAGAGAAAGCTGAGATTTTCGTCACAGTTGCGTACAAACAAGGCATAGGCATGTCATAGTTTGCATAACGTCATAATATACAAAGTTACTCAGTATATTTAGTATAAACTATTTCTCTTCATAAAATGTAATCTTACATTACAAGCTTTAACCGTAAACTTTCAGACATAGTGACCGATATCTCTGCACATATCAAGTCCAAACATATATAAACATATTCGATACATCGCATTAGCCCTTTTTGCTAACTACTGAGAAACTTTCGCCATATTGGAAGGTCGTCACCGAGCGTTTAAAGGCGCCCTCTAGCGGATGGACGTGAGGCGCTAGAGGGCGACAGAGGATCTTTTAATCACTCGGTTGCAAGTTATAAGACTCTGTCGCCCTCTAGCGCCTGGATGCGGTTCTGTTTTTCATCCTTAGTTAAAAGAGGTTACCAAGTCTTGCTTAAGGAAAGGTGGCAATCTTTTAAGTTCGAAATCTAATCAATTATTTTGTATACGTTATTATATTATTTTACATTACTTGCATCAGCAGCAATAATTTTTTTTGGGTCACCATTATTCATGATGTACATTACTGCATAATAATTTATTCTTTGCATTAATTTAATGCTCAATTAATTTTAAACACCAAGTTGTGTGTTGGCAAAAGTTAGGCATTTAATAAACACCCCCCCCCCCCCCATTTCATTTATTTTCCTGAGCTGTAAGCCATAAACCTGAAAATGGGGGGTGGGGGAGACGGACTGACGTGAAATATTTAAAGATTTTTTTTATTAAATAGAAATTGCTCATTTGTAACCCCCTGATAAAATTCCTTCAGTGTGTACAAAAGATTAGCTAGCTTGCGTCTTTAACCATGGTTATTTTAAAAACTTTTAATCTTCCAGACACAAGAGACATGCTTGAAATATTAAAATATTTATTGAACATAGAAAAGCTACAGTTTAATCTGTTTAATATAATATAAAATTGATAGATCTAATATTTAAAAAACAAAACAAGAGACATGATGCATCCTTGTGCAGTATAATGGTGGTTCTATACAGATTCCAGTGCAAATGTTTAAAACAAAAACTCTAAACAAAACGGAAGCTACACACAACTAAACACCTGTGAGCAGATTTACAGACCATCCGAGTGAGAAACATTGTAGAAAAGGGTAACTTTTTTTTAATTTTTTTTTTTAAAAAACACATTCAGGTGGTCATTTATGGTTAATCTGAGGTTGGAGTATAAAAAGCATATAAAAAAAAAAAACAACTTATAATAAAATGATCAAGTAGCTTGAACACACTCCGGTAACAGAACACGGGCTCAGTGTTGTTGCGTTCATCTGTCAGTTTTCCTCGGAAAAGAAAACGTTGCAGGGGAACCTATAGAGACGGAAACAGAAGGTAACAACAACAGAATGTATCAAATAAAACCCTCACACTATACACCCGAGTGTTTAAAACGCTTCACAGAGTGAATGTGACCGACAGCACAAGAGGATGAACCCGTGATTTAAGCGTGTAAGCCGGCCGAGCCCTTCACTCACCTACAGGCCACATGTAACCTGGCGACAAACAATGCAAATACAGCCAGGATCTATTCTCATGCAACCATTTCTGTCGAAATCCCATCATATCGGGCAGACTCCGCCTCCGCTCGTCTCGGGGGACTGCAGGACGGAGGGGAGAGAGTGAGCGCCGGGAGCAAGACATCCAACGGATCCATCCGTCTTGTGTAATCAGTCACAGATACTCCATAAATGTAATTCATAATTTAACATGCTTTTAATTGCATTACTACACAGACAAAATTATTATTTTTAAATCCCATTTATGTAAAGCAATCGCTTTACAACTCTATGTATGTTGGAGAAGACTATAATGACAGGCAGCAGGACTGCACTTCTGTGTAAGGGGGAGAACGAAGGCAAAACATGAGGTGTGTGTTTTATCCATTGCTCCTACCTGGACGAACAGCTCCTAAGCGCTGCTGGACGCTCTCCAGGTGATGGATGTAGTCAGTGAGGGAACGTTCCTGCTCCTGTGATGGGGTGTGAGTGCGCTCGGATGGTGCCAGGATGCTGCTGGAGTAACCTCTGGGAAGGCACGGGATGCAAAACAGTTATTTCAGGTGAAGTAACGGGGGAGGGGAAAAAAAAAAAAAAAAAAAAAAACACACACCCAGTAAGTGCTTTGTCTAGTAATGAACATTTACCCGTTATGAAGTCTGAATGGAGATTTAACCGGCGGCACCAGAGGCGAGAGCGCAGCGCGCTGGGAGAGAATGCGGTCACGGGTGGGAGGGGAGGAATTGAACGCGCCTCCAGACTGCTGTGGCTTCAGAATCTCGCACCTTATAGCTGGTGTGGAAAGCAAGCAAAAGAATTGTATCGTAAAATTAATAAAATACATTTGGATGGTATAAATATACAGGGTAGTCCTCGACTTTCGAACGAGTTCTGTTCCAGGAGCACGTTCGTAATTCGGATTTGTTCTCAAGTCCGACAAAGTGAGTCTTATAAGCCTTTGACACGAAAACACAAAATGTAATACAACGAAAACAGTGTTGTAACAGTGTCGTCTCTGCGCCTTTAAATCGGGAGGGGAATCACAGACGCCAATTTGTCTCTGAGCTGTTTTCCACTGTATTGGACTGTCAACTCTTGTTGAGAATTTTTCCGAAATTAGGATTATTCACAATCAGGGCAGACATTTTCTATCACCGTGCTCCTGGACTGATTCATTGAAACAGGTGAGGCCGACTCATTTCTCCAGCACCTCCCCCCATCCCCACCCCCCCGTATCTGCAGAAATTCGTAACTTGTATTCAGATATGTACAGGTTACAAACATGCATCACCAGGCGTGACGGTGCGCAGTAAATCACAGTTTATTTAATTATTTTGCCACAATCTCACCTGCACTGTTAGTGACCACACTTGATACGGAGCATTTCTTCGTAGCCCTCTGCCACTTCCTGGTCAGAAACTTAAGCCTGAGGGGGAGGGGGCAGAAATTAAGCAGTTAGCAAATAATTTAACACAATGAATATTTTGCTTAAACAACTCCGTCAGGATTGTCTGGTCACTCTCTCTCTCCCACCCCTTTTCCTACCTGAAGATGGCAATGAGTGCTCTGGCGGCACTCCTGAAGCGGCTGATTGGTCGGGAGGTTTGTGCGACGAACGACGGTTGAGCGCCCATGCGCGCTATCAGGGCCAGCGTGGCCTGCTCACAGTCCTGGAAACCCCCGAGCAGCAGAAGCAAGTAGCGCTTCTGATACACCAGAGATTTCCGGTAGCTCTCCGCCCTCAGGTACTTTTCATACAGTCGCTGGACCTTCAGGAGGGGAGAAGACAAACGCAAGTGTGAGGGTGGTGTAGTGTAGTTTAGTGTGGTGCATTCCACACTGAAGTGCTCGATAATATAAAAGCACAATGTAATTTCAAGTTTAATACCCGGATAATGTGTATGGGGAGGAAAAAAAGACGCCAATGGGTGGAGCTACTACAGCACCTGGGGATTTTGACACATTACCTTGTTGTTGCTGTAAAGGTCAGCGATTGGTCGGTTCTCGTTCCTGGCCGTGGCCTTCACGAGCTCGTCCTCGGCTTTGTGCAGAGCAGCCTGCAAGGCCGCCTTCTCCTTCTGCCAGGACAGTTTCTCTGATAACACAGGCGGGTCTAGCTGCACCAAAGACTTCTCCTTGAAAAGACATTATTAATCTTAACACCAACATACAGGATCTAGTGACCAGGGGTCTGTTCTTCGTACGTCGCTAACGCATTTAGCTGTATATATGATTGTTGTGGATTTGTCCTGATCTTGGATTGTTTCGCTCTTCAATGCGCTTCTCGCATTTGCTGTCATAGCAACATATCCGTATGCTTGAACCTGCTCGGGAGCAGGTTTATTTCATGTAAAGAGGATTTAGGCTGCGCTCCTGGCGGGTTCTGATTGGTTGAAATGGCGAGGTCACATCTGACTGGTTAAAGAGCATGACTGACGCGAACTGACTCACGTGGGAAAAGAAAAGTATATGCCCCCCTGCCATGGATTGCCTCCACCCCTACATAATCGCTATCAAATATTATATTAGAACATAAATTTATAGGTTTATTATTATCAAATATGATATTGCTATTATAATGAAGCCTAGGCACGAGACAGCCGTCAAGACCATTAATACAAATTCTTTTATAATGTTTATTTTGTACAACATTTATTTTTCAGGGGTTTGTCATGCATGTGCAAATAAATATTTATATATAATAAAAATAAATATTTTTATAATGAAAAATTGGACGAAACTAATTTTATTATAAAATAAACAATATAAAAGTATACATGTTGTATTTGAAAAATTTTTTTTTCAATTTTTTCATATTGCCTCATGTAATTTGTAAACCATTAACCTGTGAATTTATGTTCTAATATAATATTTGATAGCGATTATGTTGGGGGGGGGGGGTCAATCCATGGCAGGGGGGCATTTCAGCGCATAACACGTGTTATAAAAAAAAAAAAATTGAGCCGCTCTTTTGCCATTTTGTCAACCAATCAAAGGGGTTGTGATCAGTGTTTCTACAGTCGATTTTAAACCAACGCACGAACGCGCAATAATCCTACACAACTCAATCCAGCTATACTAAACAACAACAGGTGTCCTCGAAGAACCAGATCGCCAGATCGTAATTAGCACGATGATCTGATCTGAGATGCGTCAATTCATCTCGGATGTGTCAAGCGACGTACGAAGAACGGACCCCCTGGTGGCACTTTTGAATAATAATTAAAAAAAATAAACAAACAAGACCGGCGGTACCTGTTCAGTGCGTTTGAGGTTTTGCAGGTCTCTCTCCAGACAGGACATGGTGTGTTTAAGGGAGATCTTCTCCTCACTCAGAGCTGCGAGACGCTCCGCCAGCTCAGAGTTCTCCTTTAATACACGCTCCAGCAGCGAGGAGGAAGAGGGAGACTCCTAAAAAACATTTATTTATACAGATAAATAATCTACATCGTTTGCATGCATGGGATTGTTGGAAAGCGAGGTGTGTGCACTCAAGTAACCTGAGTGAGAGTGATGCGTGTGCTGTTGGTAGTGTGAAGCTCCCTGTGCAGGCGTTCTGAGGTGAGCCGCTTCTCCTGCTGCTCAAGGTCAGCCAGGGTCTGCTGCAGCTGTCTCAAACGCTGCTGATCTCGTTCTCGCAATGTCTCCAGTTCCAGCTGCGCAGGAGCCAAATTATTTACACGTCAAGGTTTACACTAGAGACATTTTTGTAATGCGTACGTTTAAATAAATAAATAAATATTCACGCTAAATCATGTACATTCCATACACACACACCAGTTTCTCCTTAGTGCACTCCTGATGCCGCTCCTTGTCCTCCTGCTCCTGTTTCTCGCGCCACCTCTGCTTTTCCCTTTGCTCCTCCCTGGCTCTGTCCTTTTCCTTCACCTCCCTCATCTTCTCCTTCACATTATCCAGTTCCGCCTGAAGCTGAGAGGCTCGGTGTCTCTCCGTCTCCAGGGTGCGGCCCACCTCCGCCCGCTGTGCCTGCAGGGCCTCCAGAGCAGAGCGCAGCCTCTTCACCTCCTCCTGTCCCCTCTGAGCGTCCTGCTGCGCCGCTTCCTCCTGCCTGCGCTTTCCCTGAAGCACCTGAGCCTGCAGACGGTCCACCCTGGCGGCGAGCTCCTCGGCCTGGCGTCGCTCCTGCTCCAGCTGCGCCCTCAGCTCCTGGATGAACTTTCTGTCGTGGATGCTCGACGCTTCCTGGGAGCGAAGCTCCTCCTCTAGGCGGCGTGCATGCTCCTGAGCCTGGTGCGAGAGCGTGCGGGAGAGTTCGGCGGCACGTGCGCGCTCCTCATCCAGGCGCGAGAGGGCTAGCTCTGTGCGCTCGCGCTCCTGGGCCAGCAGCGCTTCACAGCGGGACTGTTCGATCTGGAGCTCGGCGCGCAGGTTACTGACGGCAACGCGCTCCTGCTCCAGCGCGGAGTTCAGCTCGCTCAGGCGGGTCACGTGCTCGCTCAGGGAGGCACGCAGAGACTGCGGAAACAACACGTAGAATTATTATTTAGAAAAAACTAAATAAAAAGATTAGCGGCCATTAAACTGAAGTGTTAAATTCCTCCTAAATTACAACTAATTTAAACCGCGCTCACAGAAAATGAATTAAACGTGCACCTCTTGGGCATGTGCGTGTTCCTCCTGTGCATGCTTGCTGCTGAGTTGCTCGTGATGGAGTTCCTCCTGGAGCTGCGTCACCCTGGTCCGCTCTCGCTCCACCTCCTCCACACAAGCCTGACGCTCCTGCTCTTCACTCTCCAGTTTCAGCCTAAAGAAATATCATTTCATTTTTAATTACTACACATTTCTCTTCAATACCAAAATTTCGCTTCTCTAATTCAGATGCTTCTCTAATTCATATGTATTGGACATGCCTTAATTTGGAAAAATTCTGGGTGTGTGTCTTTCAAACTGAAAGTCTTGCATACTGAATTGCAATCTTGAACCAGACCCCTGATCTTTTTCTTTTTTTTGGCATCACTGGAAAGGAAGACAAGCGTCTAACCCCAGATCAACATTTTGCTTCCTGGCCGGTCACCTCACCTTGCAAGGATATTATGTCCCGTTTGTCCCCAGAGAAGATTCATTAGTCAATCTGTAATTCAGACTTTGGGCCCTTCCTTTACTTTTTCATATAAATTTTGTTTAATCTTCTTATTTCATTAGTTTTTTTACTACACACACACACAACCTAGACTTCAAGCTCCATGCTTTTATTTCTTTAAATATGCCGTGGTGTCTAGCCTTTCTTAGACATGTAAGGCGGACTTGGAGTTAGGGGTGGGGGGTTATCTAAGAGTTTATGAAAGACAGATGATTGTAAAAGTGTGCATTAAAACAGTCGGCTTACTTTATGTTTAAAAATCAATAAAAATATTGTTGAAAAGAATTTCTATACACGTCTCATTGATCTGAATACGTCAGTTACCGTAGCTTGTGGATCTGAGCCTGCAGTTCCTCTTGCATTTTACTGGACGAATGAAGCTGCTGAGTACGCTCCTCCAGCTCCATCTTCATCTCCACCACCAGCTTCTGCTCGGCCTCGAGCTGGCGATGCTGACCTGTCGACCTGGTCTGTTCCTCCTTTAGGACACTCTGCAGGTCCTGAGACGCCATTTGCTCCTGCTGTAGCTGCCTCTCCAGCTCGCCAACTGCCCCCACACATGCACACACAAATAAAATTTATATACAACCGCTATTATTGGGGTCAATCATGACATCATTTTGATATGAGATTTCTAAATCATATTGGAGATGCAAAAAAGGACAAACTCTAAAAGCTTGAAGCCCATACAGTTTTCTAGTTTAATGCAGGTAAGATTAGTCACCCTGTTTGTGCAGCTGATGCTGCTTCTGTATGCCGTCCTCACGAACATCACTGAGCGAGCTCTGCAGGTCTCGCAGCTGCTCCTGACTCTGTAGTGTGCAGGCGTGCAGCCGCTCGTGCAAACTACGGATTTCAGCCAGGAGACTGTTCCGGTCTGCACTTAGCAACTGCTCCAGAGTCCTCCTCTGCTGCTCCTCCTGAAAGACAGAGCGAGACAGTGAATTATTCCTGTTTTCTAATTTCCAACACTCCATATGGACAGGGAGGAACAGAGCTCACTGATATTAAATATGTGCCGCTAGATTTAACAGTTCTTTTCTATTATAAGCATATATAGTGACATCATTAACACTTACAACATAGAATTTAACTGAGGGCAAGGAACGAGGGAGAGAAAAAGTGAAAATCTGTCGGGGTGAGGCAAAGGAGATGAGGATCAAGACAAAGACCGATGGAAGCAAGAGAATGAGAGCAATCTGTAAGACAGAGGGTGACCAAGAGAAGGAAAGATTCAGGGCAAGAAAAGAGCTTGACAGCAAAGGGTTGAGGAACCGGTTATAGTTATTATAATATAGTTATACAACTGTCAAGGACGGTTACAAGGAACAATCTCGCCCTCTGTTTGGGAAATCCGACCACGCCGCCATCTTCCTCATGCCAAAATGGGAAGTTCCGGTTCAGAGGGAGGTCGCACGCTGGACGGACCAATCGGTGGCTGCGTTACAGGACGCGCTCGATGACGCTGACTGGGACATGTTGCGAAACAGCTCCGATGACAGTGTTTACGGAAGCGGACGTGGGATTCATCGGGAAATTAGCGGATGATACCGTAGAAAACAACGACTATCAGAACGTTTACCAATCTGAAGCCGTGGGTGGATAGAACCATCTGCGACGCTCAGTTCTCGCCTACAACGGACTCAACTCATCTCGGTGTCAGTGGATCTCCAATTTCCTAACTGGTAGACCACAGGCAGTAAGGACATGTCTCAGCCTCCCTCACTCTCAACACTGGAGCCCCCCAGGGTTGTGTTCTGAGCCCCCTGCTGTACTCATTGTACACGTACGACTGCGTGGCCACTACCAACTCCACCACCGTCAAGTTTGCTGACGATACCGTAGAGGTGGGCCTGATCACCAATAACGATGAGACAGTCTACCTGGAGGAGATTGGAAATCTGGCACCATTTCTTTTGGTGAAGAAACGTTCTCCTCCTGAACGTCAGCAAGACAAAGGAGCCGATAGTGGACTTTAGTACAAAGCAGGTGAGGAACTACCAGGCCCCCCCAGTCATCAACAAGAGCTCAGCGGAGAGAGTGAACAGCTTCAGATACCTCGTCCTGTCCCATCAACACCGTGGTGAAAAAGGCCCGACAGCGTCTCTACCACCTCAGGCGCTTGAGAGACTTTAGACTGCCCTCCAAGGTGCTCAGGAAATTTTACTCCTGCACCATAGAGAGCATCCTGACGGGAAACATCACGACCTGGTTCGGGAACAGCACCATGCAGGACAGACGAGCTCAACAGATGTTGGTGCAATCATCTGAGCGCATCATCCGCTTCGAGCTCCCTGACCTGCACTCAATCTATAGCAAGCAGTGCTGGACCAAGGCCAGGAAGATCGTGAAGGACCTCAGCAACCCCAGCAATGTACTGTTCATCCTGGAAAGCGATTCCGCTCCCTGAAGGCCAACACAGAGAATGAGGAGGAGCTTCTTCCCGAAGGCAATAAGGTCCCTCAACCACACGGGACATTGACATTGGCTCTCGCACTCATCCTGGACACTCCATATTTGTGTCTCATTCTTGGATCATGCACTTTTAAGGTCACTGGCGGTCGTGTCATTTCACTGCATATCGTACTGTGTATGACTATGTGACAAAGGGTGAGAAAGATGAGGTGAGGGTTTTCTAAGAGTGGGTAAAGGGGGGGGGGGGGACAGAGGAGGAAAGAGAGGTGGCGAAAAAGCAACAGACTTTTTATTTTTATCATGAACCAGCAGTTATAAATTTGGGAACCTGTTTCTGCAGCAGCATCTCGATATGCTTTAGCAGGGACGTGTAGTCTAGGCCAGTGTTGGTTGCCATGACATCTTGAAGCTGCGCATGAAGCCATTTCCTCTCGCTGTCAAACACACTCCGCACGGCCTGCAGCAGCTCCCTCCGCCAATCTACATCACCACCCGCCTACACACACACACACAGGAGTTACAAGTGTTTCTGTTTTGTTGTTTTAACCATTGTATAAAAACAATGTAATCAGGTCATTGACCTTGGGCTCACGCTCGGCCATCCTGCACAGGAGCTCTCTGAGTGACAGCACCGTCTCCTGCAAGGCCCGCCTTTCTCTCTGCCAGGATGGGGGTGGAGCCTCCTCCGTGTCTCCCGGTTGAGGTTGTCCGGTAGGAGGCGGACGATGGGACAGAGACAGCACTCTGCAGCTCTCCCGGTACACTCGGCTCAGCATGGCCTGGACGTAGTGTAGCATAGCGATAAAGATAACGCAGTCCCGAACATGATGGGCGTGGTTTTATAGTCGTATGTATACCTGTAGCTCGGGCGAGAGCAGCTCATAGGTGTGCTGCAGGCTGCCTGCTGCGCTGTCCGACCGTGAAGCAGGCGCCATGTCTCTGCTGCGCAGGTACTCCACAAAGTGCGCGTCAAGCCGCTCGGTGTGCTCCAGCTCCTGTTTCAGCTTGGCCTCCAGTTCCGAGCTTACATCTGTAAATACCAGTGAGAGAATGTGTGCGCGCTCAAAACAAGCGCTGCATGAAGGATTGGTGTCAAAAGAATACGTGTACTCACTGCTCCCGTAGCCATCGCTGGCCCATTCTGGTGCAGACACGGGCGAGGTGGGAGACAGAGGAGAGCGAGATGGAGAGTGAGATGGAGAATGAGATGGAGTCACATCATCAAGGTTCTCCAGTTCTTCAACCTAAAAAGCATTAGTGTTTAGGGTTGGTAGGAAAAGGCTTTTCAGTGGTCATTTAAAAAAAACATTACATATTTTGCTATAGTATTTTAAATTGATGACCAAAAAATATAATGCGGCAAGTCCTTGACTTACGAACAGGTTCTGTTCCAGAATCACGTTTGTAAGTTGGATTTGTTCTCAAGTGAGACAAAGTGAGTCTTATTACACCAATAACACGGATGTATAATTTAAAGCATACCAATCCACTTCTGAGCGGTGCATCGGTTCCCTTTCCCCACACTGCCATCATGTGGGCAAAAAAATTTAACCTCATGTAAGCCTTTTTAAACCTGCATAACAAGTACTTAATCTCACTCATGTGAAATGTAAAAAATTGTGTCTTTTGGTTACGCATTATATGAGACTACGCCTTCGAATCGCGATGGGAATCCCGGTGATGCAGCGGGGTCAGCTGGTCACCTAGATAAGTGTTTACTGAGCGCTTGAATGGACACCATTTTGTCTCAGAGCCGGATTTTCCGAAATTAGGATTATTCACCATCAGGACAGCCATTTTCCTTTCCAACCATCATCAGCTGAGCGCATCATCCGCACCAAGCTCCCTGACCTGCACTCGATCTACAGCAAGCGGTGCTGGACCAAGGCCAGGAAGAT
>JAQMYJ010000037.1:34571554-34582001 GCA_030014305.1 Clarias laeviceps
TGCGGTCGTACAAGCATTTCACTGCATATCGTACTGTGTATGACTGTGTATGTGACAAATAAAATTTGAATTTGAATCGTGCTCCCAGACTGATTCCTTGAAACCAGCGGTGCCAACTCAGTTCTCCAGGACCCCCACAGGGTCACACACAATATACCGGACTTTGGACATTTAACACCTTCACTTAGACACTGAAAATATTGGTATCTGGTGCACTGCAGCGTCTATTTTTTGTACAATACACATGAGGTATTTCTGTGATTTGTTCGCATCTACGATGTTCATCGATCCCCGGTCCATTCGTATCTGCAGGAATTTGTAACTCCAATGTTCGTAAGTCGGAGGCTATCTCTAAAATATTTTTATTGGTCATTTAAAGTTGTAATAAAAAAAAAAAGGTAATTTTTTTTTGCATTATATTTTAAAATGCTTTCAACTGGTCGTTTTTAAATATTAATAAAAAAAAAAAAAATACACACACTGATCATTTTGCTATAACTGCATTTTTCTCTAGTTAAACCCCATTATATGAGAAAAAGTGCCACTCCTTTTACACCAATCGTTACCTTTTCAGCGTCCAGCGAGTCGAGCACAGACATGTTCTCGGACATGGAGAGCGATCGTGGTGAAGCGGAGGGCGAGTGTGTGCTGGGTGGATCAGTCTCCTGCTGCATTTCGAGCTGTTTCAGCTCGTTTCTCTCCATGGGCGAGTGTTTGCTGGTCAGCTCCAGGCTGGTGTTGCGCAGGCCGCTCAGCTCCGACAGGTGAGAGGCGTGGAGGCGAGATGGACGCTCTTCGCTGCACTCGAGCCGCCGCAGCACCTCCGGAGAAGAGAGGGAGGAGGCGTGGGACAGACCGTCCAGGAAGCGATGTTCGGGCTTGGAGCCGTGGAGCTCGGCGGGCTCCTGATGGTTACAGCGCTCCCGCAGCTCCTCCAGCTCCCTCTGCTGGTAGGCCAGCTCCTCTTCTTGCACCTCCAGGTCGTCCTGCAAGCCACGCAGCTCGGCCCGAAGACGGTGGTTGTGCTCCTCTAGATCTGCCAGGGCACGGTCCTTGGTCTGGAGGGCAACAAAACGTGGGAAATTATTTAAATAAACGAAAAACAACAGGTCTTTGTTTCTGCCATTAAGAACTGTTAGGAGTCATCTTAAGCAGAAAATGGATTAAAAAAAAAACTTAAACTCTGTTCTGGGTGCTTCATATACTTTAAGGAAATGCCTCATGCATTTTTCAACCAAAAATATGACTGGGAAAAAAAAAAGGCATATAAATACTTGATATTTACTTATTTCTTCCTTTTAAAAATTCTACAATGTACAGACCAGTCGCTCCCACTCACCTGCCCCTCCTCCTGCAGTTTCTCGGCTCTCTCCGTACTGTTGCTCAGGCCCTCCTTCACCGCAGCGAGCTCGGCTCTCAGTGCATCGTGCTGCAACCTCAGATGAACTAGCTGCTCCTCCCTCTCTCTCAAAGCTGCCTCGGCTTTAGCCAGGGTCTCCTCGGCACATGTCTGCGACAGCGTGAACACATAAGTCACCACTACCTTCTAAAAATAGGAAATCGGGTCACCTCTGATGCCTGAGACTTACCGCAGACTGGAAGGAAAGTGAAACAGACACACGGCAACCTACCAGGTCTGGCTCATGTAAAGCATCAACTGCCGCTTGCAAAACAAATCACTCGGAGCATGCAAAAATAAAAACGGACCATAACGCCAGAAGGTTCAATATTTACAGTCGAAACCAGTGTGTTGTTTTCTCAGTCATGCAAATGATTGGACAGCTTTTTATTAATAAATTTTTTTTTTTAACTTTCAAAACAAGTTAAGCTGAAAACTTTTTTTTTTTAAAAACTTCCTCTTTTTCGTTTTTACTTCCTGACTGAGTAAAGCCCTTGTGAGCGGTATGGGCTGGAATAACCACACTTTTTTTTATTTCCCCTCCCTCCCTTCTCCGTGCTGGAGTCTTTACGAACATGCATATGTGGCCAATTATTCTGAAGCCTGACTGAAAGTCATTCCAGGCTAACCGCCAAATAAATGACGTCTATCCGTACACACACACACACACACACACAATTACTTTAGAGCAGAAGGAATCATCTAAAATATGTACACAAAAAAAAAAGGTCCTGCTACAGGTATTTGCTTACAAAAGCGACTAATATGACTGAACAGCGTTGATAACTTTTAGAGCTTAATCAAGTCATTCACAGCAACAAAATAAGACCATTATAGGTAAATGTAACTACACCAAATCAGGCAGAATAAATGCTGTTTGAAAAATCTTGTGTTTCTCTTTCTGCTCTAGTCCCATAATTTACTCTGTTGATTCAATAAAAAGAAACCGACGTTCTGTTCGGGGAAAACTCGAGCAGCTGATTTACAAAAAAAAGTTTGGTTTTTTTCCCCCCTCCCTCCATTCACTAATCAGATCTGCTACACTTTATGTTTTTGGAAACACATCGGTGCGGACACATTCAGACCGAGGACATTTAGAAGTAGACTTCTGGTTTGCTTACTACAGTTAAAAAAAATAATAATAATAAAAAATAAGCCACGCAGCTTAAAATAAGCCTTCTTGTTTTTGTAAAAAAAAAAAAAAAAAAAAAAGTTTTGACTATTATACAAAACTCACCAGAACTTCTTTCTGCGTCTCCTCTTGTGTAGACACCCTCTCCTCAAGCTGCACGTTCATTTCCTGTATCTGACTGCTCTTGGTGGACACTTCCTGTTTCAGCTTCTCGATTTCCTCCTGGAGTTTTCCTTCGCGCTTTTGAAGAGCCTGTTTCTCCATATACAGCTCCTTCTTGCCCGTCTCCAAGATGGCGATGTCGGATTTCTGCTGCCGAAGCTCCTCCTGCAGTTCTGTAACCCTGAGGAGCATCTGTGACGCGGCCTTCTCGCGGTCTTTGGTCCACTGCTGAAGCTCAACAACCCGTCCCTCCATCCTCTCTCGCTCTTCCGCGTGCTTCTGCGCCTCCACGCTCAACCTAGTCGTCTCCCGCTGCGCCTCCTTCCTCCTTTCTTCGGCCTTTTTCAGCTGGAGTTCCAAGTCTTTCAGGTTTTTCTGTCCGCTGTCAAGCTTCTGGAGGCGATCTTGGAGATCCTCCACCTCGGCCTCCTTCTCGCCCAAAAGGAGCTTCAGCTCTCCAGCCTCTTGCTCCAGGAGCACCAGTCTGCCTCGTTCCTCACCCAGGCTGCGGCCCAACTCCTCCACCTGCTGTCCATACTGCTCTTCCTGGGTCAGAAGCAGTTTCTGAAGTGCCCCCTTCTCCTCCGCCGAGCGCTCTAGGTCGATCTGGATCTGAGAGAGTTTGGCTCGACAGCTCTGAAGCGTCTGGTTGCTCAGTTCATGGCACAGGCTCTCCTCGGCACCGTGCTGCGGTCGAGGGGACCAGGCGAAATCGGTAGGCTCGGGGCTGTCCGTATTGGGGTCGCTGACCTCATGCCGGTTGGGGTCGAGCTGGCTGATCTCCTCCTGCAGCTTGTGGATGACCTCGTGCAGCTGCTCCGCCTCCTCCTCCTTTTCTTGACGCAGACGCTCTTGGTCGCCGCGCAGCCTCTCCACCTGAGCGCGCAGATCTTCGATGTCCGCTTGTTTCTTCTGCGCGGTCTGTCGCAACAAGCCAACAACTGGTCACAACACACCAAAACACACTTCAATTTATTTAATTTTTTCTCCTCAAATGAATAAACAAGTCACCTTGTTTTCTTTGGTGGAGTCCAGCTCCTGCTGCAGACGGAGAACCTGCTGGTTGAGGTGGTCGATCTCCAGGTTCTTCTCCTCCAGCAGTGCAGAAGGAAGATGCAGCGCTAGGGAGTCTCCTGTCTCCTGCTGCTGTCTGCGTAGTGTGTTCACGGTCTCCTGCGGAGCAGCAAATACAGTACAGCGTGTGAAAGCTATCCTTTCATAAAACATAAATTAGACGAAAGTATGACATAAATGAGTATATGACTTGAGGTTCTATCACTGGCGTAAAAACAATGGTCTCCAGGGTCCTGAGTTGGACTACAGAGGTTCCTAGATGGATGGATGGAGACTATACATACATTTTACTAAGTTTACACTTGACTCCGCCCGTGTGCAGATCCTGAAGCCTGCATGCTACCATTTATTTACCTGCGAATGACATCTCCAGTGTGACGGCAGCCCTCGACACTTTGCAGGCTGATCCGGCCTCTCATGGCTATGTTTTTGCCGTAGACGACGCTGCCTACCGTTGCAGTGAGGACCGCCTGTGACACGCTCACGACAATTTTATTGTATGTGGTGGCATAAAAGCTGATGCAGCTGCTTACTGTTACCAATTTATAGATGAACGCCTGTGACACGCATGTGACCGAGTTACCCGAGCAAACAATCGACGGGCAGAACAGAATTTATTTATATATGATATCTCCTATATCAGGAACTCCTGACTCTGGATGTACATCTAGAAGAGCAGCAAATCTACCAAATCACAAGGTAATAATAATAAGCGCTTGTTTGAAATAGTTAGCGTTTCTGTAGCAGCAGCTCATTAACATTTCGTACAAACTTTCTCCATTTCTTTTAATTGTTTTAAGCTGCTTTGCAACAATGATTATAAAAAAATTATTATAATTTTTGCAGACTTGTACGCACATACGCCAAGACTAATATTAGCTCAGCTTCATCACCTCGGTCGGTTCTTGCTCGGTTTTTTTCCTAGTGCAGCACGACAGTACGACCTTGTGTCCTGTACAAACGTGTTTACCTGCAGCTCGGCGATACGCAGCTGCAGCTCTTCCTCCCTGGCTCGGCTTTCGTTAGTTTTGAGCTCCAGCTGCAGCGAGAGCTGCCTGATGTCCTCCTCTTTTACTGCCAGAGATTTCTCCAGCACTTCGACTCGCTCCAGCAGCACCTCCACCTACGCAGGATTTCAAAAGGGGGGGAAAAGGAGGAGGAAGGATTTACGATTATACATTTGCTGGTTATGATTTTTATTTTTTTATATATCACACGACAACTTTACCACGTCGCCCTTACTTGTTCCTCTTTCTTCTGGAGGTCCTGTTGGAGCATCTCCAGCTGTTCTTTAAGGCTGGGGTCTGCACCAGGGTTGGGGCAGCGATGTCTCGTCTCATCCAGTTTGGACTGTAGAGCTGAGATCTGGAGTTTATTAGAGTACAGCTGCTGCTGCAGGGCTTCTTTATCCTACAGCACAAAAAAAAACTGCTTATGAATATTGTCATAATCCAAAGTTATATACACAACCGAAATGGAATAAGAAAAAAATAAATCTTCATTAATCCTGAGGGAATCTGCAGATATACTGCAATTATAGTACAGGGCGTCCTTAAAAAAAAAATTTTTTTAAAGGGGGGGGGGGGCTTTCGTAATCTAAAAACAATTCTCACTCAAATTAACTTTTTAAGTTAATGTTTTACTTTTTCCTTTTTTGTGCTGTTGAAATGGCCACCACATTCACTTGACATCGTGATTTTGTTTGCCTAGGACATGTCGTTACTCAGAAATTTATATTTCAAATGTCGTATTTTTCGAGACACCCTGCAGTTTGTGGTTCATTGAAATACGGTGATACCTGAGAGAGCTCCTGCAGGCTCTTGCGCGCTTTCAGCAGCTCCTGTTCAAGCTGCGTAACGGCCCGTCCCGATTCGGCGCTGCTCAGAAGTGCCTGCTCCAGCTCCCGGATTCGGGACGCCATCTTATCGATCTCTTCATTGCGGTCCTCCAGGTCGCGCTGGCACTGGTCCTTGATCGAGAGCAGGACACTGTAGTCCTCGGTTTTGTCTTTAATAAGAGCTTGAAGACTTTCCACCTGGAGGAGGAACGCCGAATGGAAAAACAGGGGTTTTAGTTGTGAAACAGCCGACAACAAGAAGCTAAGCGAGCTTGAACAAATTCAGCACTGAGCACGAATGTGTGGACGGGAGTGTGAAAATTAAGCCACTTATTACATGCACGATCTACAAGATAGCAAGAGGAGAAAGACTTTGTGTTGCTACAGCCCAGGGAGGACAGCCAGCTCAGCATGAACACACGCACACGGACATACTGTACACGACTACAGAGTCTAGCGCACAAGATGGCATGTTAGATGAGTGGCCCAGCCACACTAAGCCATGCGTTAGCAGCTTCAAACCTGGCGAGTCGGAGGACTTACCTGTAAAACCAAGTCTTCAATCTACATCACACAGACGGAAGGGGAAAACAAATAATTCATTTAACAAAAAGATTCATCTTGAAAAATAAACAATTCCCTCAACCATAAAATCCTGATAGTATTTCTACAAGTCTTGTTTCTCACCCTTTGACCCTTGGTGTCTCCTCCTGTGTGTCCTTTAGAGGACATTCTCAGCTGCCCCTCCAGGTTTTTAATCTCCTGCTGGAATTCATCCCGCTCGTGCTCTCGCTCCACGGCTTGCTCCTACACACACGCAGAAAGGATTGGTGATTCTTAAACTTGTTCTACATTCAATCGAAACGCCTTTATGATTTAAAAAAAAAAAGTTGGTTTATTAGAGCTGTAACAAAAAGTATACTGTATATACGGTCGACCTTTGAGATTTATGGGTGTTACGTTCCTAGACCACCTGCAAATTGTGGTCAAAAGATTTATCCCTATTTTTAATAGTTTAAAATCTAAATATGCTCCCAAAACACTAGATTAAATTAAAAATACTTTTTATTATTAATTTTAGATATTACTGATGGACTTCATCCCAAAAAAAAAAAAAAATCCATATACGTCTCCCACAGTGCTAAATAAATACTGTAATTGGCATCCCATGCCATGATGTAATTCCTCAAAATTACATCATGCGTTTTAATGATAAACTATTAAGAACGAACAATTCTAAAACGATGCCATCGATTAAGTAGTGGACAATTCCCTCTCTCGTTACCGCTCTTGTACCTGTTCACGCTCCTACCAGGAGAGCGGTGTACCGAGAGGCAGTAAATGTAGAGAACACTAGCTGCCGTAAAAATAAATAAGAAAGGTGTACCGATGGTCATTTTCTTCTATAAATAAAAACTTAAAAAGATTCACCCTTAAACCTCAAGCAGCACGAATGCATGCAGGCAACACAGAACAGGTCAATCACCAATAATAATTATTTTTTTAAATTGTATATATTTTTTAAAAATTGTAACATGGAGTGTTCCACAAGACAAGCAAAGATTTTTTTAAATAAATTTCGACTTGAAAAATGAACAAGTCTTGGTTTACGAGTATCGAGTATCATGCATCACGCATGCGCTTCTTGTTTTGAAACCGAGCGTCACGTGGTCACAACTGAGCCAACGGTTTTTCTCTCTGGTGCTGCGGAATTGTGGGTAATCGTCTCCCCTGCTGGGTCTTAGTGCTCTTACTGGTATAATCAACATCCGTGCATGCGTGTACTGTTTACTATAACACTGTGACGTGTGTGTGTGTGTGTGTAAGTAAAATATTTAATTTTGTGTTTGTATGTGCATGTGTACAGTTTATTATAACACACGTGTGCGTGTAAAGCAAAAGAAAGTCTCATTAGAGAGGTTAAAGATCCATTTTGTCTCTCCCTGGGTCAGAATGTCGTTATGTGTGCGCGGCGTGTCATTGGACACCGTGCCACAACACGCGCACACACACACCTCTCCCCTTCACACAGACACACACACTCTCTCTCGAATGGAAACACTGCTCTGTCGCGATACTTTTCAAAAGGTAAAGTGCAGGTTAATTTGTTTTATTTTTACTTTACAGCAGTGTTTCCGTTAGTATGCGCTCACGTGAGTATCATTAGCGATGTTCCTTGTTAATTTATTATTTTTTTGGACAGAAGTTCAGCTCAAAGTCTAAAATCCCCATGAGTTTGTTCTTATTTCAAAATTCTTCATAACAAATTTAATGGCGGACACTCCATATGACAAGATCCGTTTCTTGCCAATTCCTCGTACTCACATCTATGAACTGGCGGTGGTGTTTGAGCTGTTTCTCCAGAGCGTCGATGTGCTGCTGCAGGTCCTCGGCTTGGGTGCGGTGCTGCTCCTCCAGCTGCGTCGCCTGGTTTTCGTGCTCCTCCACAGTCAGCTCTAGCATGCGCAGCCGACCCGCAAGCCCGACACGATCCTTTTCCGCCTGTCGCTGCACATCCACGCGCTCCTGCCCGAGACGCTCGGCCTCAGCCAACAGCGCTGCGACCAAAAATGAAAAGAAACGGGTTGAGCGCAACACAAATACACCTAGACTTACACTCTCTCACGCAAATGCTCTGGAAACAAAAGATGCAGGCATGCGCGATATCATTATGCCAACTTACCCCGTATGTCCTTTAAACTAATTTTTCATCAAATAAAAGATGAATAACATAACATTCCACTTTGTCAAAGCTGGTGATGCAAGCGGCATAGCACAAATAAACCAGAAACATATTGAAGAAATCCAAAGTTAACACAACTAAATTAAAAAGGAAGCTTATAAAAGAAGCTGTTAGATGTCAAGAAACAAAAACAAAAAAGGGCACATTCAAAACATCACGCCAGCCTCAAATTCTAGTGACAAACCTTTTTCTTTCCCCACGGCAGGACAGCCTATAGAGCGGGAAGAACACTCAGAATCAAATGAACATCTCCACCCATGGAGTTTAAACCTCTTATAATAACCACTGACAAAAGGTACCACATGATGCTCCATCCTTAAGAAAAAGATACATGAAGAGCAAATCCAGTCATCGCCGCCCCCCCCTCCCTCCCTCCCTCCCTCCTTCAAACAAATTATCCATGTCCCACCTTTCTCAGGTTCTCCGAGGCCTGCAGAGATCGCGTCTCGTTGCCGCTGCAGGAGTGCGTGTTCCTCCCGGAGCTCGTGCAGTTGAGCCCGCGTGCTTTCCAGCTCCTCGACCAGCCTCTGCTCACGCGTCTCCTTCTGCTGCAGCGACTCCTCCAGAACAGCCTTCTCTGCCACATAACCGTCCAGCAGACCTGAAGAGACGAACATTTAGTGGCTTAACTTGATTGTTTTTCCACACGTTAATATTTATTCAGGGCAACGTTTATACACAGCCGGGCCACCCCCAAAAAAAAAAAAAAAACCCCCACACACACACACCTTTGAATGCATACCTACTGCATGGTTCTCACCTTCAGCCTTGTGCAGTTCTAGCTGCAGCTGACTCTTCACACTCGCCTCCTGGTCCAGTTGCTCCAGAAGCTGAGTGTGCTGCTGCAGAAGAGCGTTCTTCGCTTCTCCACCCTCGCTGAACTGTTCATCCAGCATGGCCTGCAGAGCTCGCAGCTGCTCAAGCTTTGGCCAGACACAATAGAAAACCTCATCAGTTTCCCCACGCACCATAATCCAACGATTCCTCACACAGTAGTACTTGGGCAGGCGGCACAAGTATATCGACAGCTGTTCAAGTACATTTGCCGACCCCTTTTTAAAAATCTGTATATCCGACACACGCGATTGATTAAAACTAGTAGTAGTGGACAATTCCCTCTTGGGCTAGCAGAATAAACGGGTACAAGAGTGGTAGCGCCAGAACAATGTACTGAGACGCAAGAAATCCAGCGGATGCCAAATGCCGTAATAAGTATACGGCGCACATACTGGAGGGTTGCACGTTGCTCTGCGAAGAATCAGTTTCAGGCTACAGTCCAGAAGGTCCCAGGTTCAAACCCACCCACCACCACCACCAAGTCGCCCCGTTGGGCCCTTGACCCTCCACTGCTTAGATGTATAATGAGATAAAAAAAAAGTAAGTCACCTTGGATAAGAGCATCTGCCGAAAATGTAAATGCAAGTAAACTTTTTTTTTTTTTTTTTTTACTGTATATTATGTATTAAATCATTTTTATATGAACATTTTTGGGATGTGGAAGGAATCAGTTTCCCTTATTTCCCTTGGAGAAATTCGCTCCGAGACTAAATCATGAGGGGAATCCCAGACGGCATTTTAAGACACAGAGACCACATTTTACATGTGAACTTCATTTCCTACGATTTTTGGCTACATGATGGGAGTATTGGGAAAAGGGACAGATTTAGTCAAGTAGATTGGTATGCTTTATATTGCATGTCCGTGTCCATGACTAATTTTGTTGGGCTTGAGAACAAACCGGACTTGCAAACGATTTCCGTTTCATCAGCGTGTTCGTAAGTTGGGGACTACCTGTACTGTTTGAATTGTACTGCTCCTGGAATATGGGAATGATGTCGAAAAAAAATGCATGTATTATTATTATTATTATTATTACAATATACAAAAAGAAAAACTTGTATAAATATTTTAAAACAATTTATTGCTGTAGATTAGATATTGTTATATATAATTTGATAATATAATGTACATCATACTATTTATTTTTTTTATGGCTGACTCGCTCTGTGTGTGCGTATTACGCACGCGCGCACACGCGCACACGCGCACACACGCGCGCGCACACACGCGCGCGCACACACGCGCGCACACACACGCGCG
>JAQMYJ010000037.1:34582101-34602081 GCA_030014305.1 Clarias laeviceps
CACACACGCGCGCACACACGCGCGCGCACACACACGCGCGCACACACGCGCGCACACACGCGCGCACACACACGCACACGCACGCACACGTTCTAAGGTTTACCGCCGCAAGTATATTTCAGACCGGTGGGGAAACACTAATCCCAGCTAGATTCTGACTGACTGTGTACCTGTACTGTAGAGTCAGAGACCATCTCTAGCAGTTTGTCCACTGCAGCACGGAGACGAGTGCAAGCCCCCAACACCAGCTCCTCTCTTTCAGAGTCCAGTTCTCCATCTGGGCCTGAAAACAAACTCTCACACAGCCTCTGAGACAGCTCCAGACCCTCGTCGATCACTGACGAGAACATGCTGCAGTTCACACCACCCTCTACAGCACCATTGTCCACATCGGCTAGAAAAGAAGAGTACGAGGAAGGAAAAAAAGTATAATTTTTTTTTCTTTAAATGCTCGTCATAAATCGCATGTGCTTATGAAGGCTAAGCACAGAACGAAAGCCAAACCTGTCTCTTGGTTGTCACGGTTGTCACTCGGCACATCGTTCGGAGCGCTGCAATCGGCTTCCACGCAAACCCCCAACCTGCGCCTGATCTCGTCCTCGGTCGCGATCGTAATCCGAAGCATCTCGAGGATAAGATGCTGAAGTCGGTCATGGGCCAGCTGAAGGTCTTTTCTAAGTGTGAAAGAACAATTAGCTTGAAGAGCTTCAAAACAATTATAATAAAAAAAATAAAAAAAAATTAATAAAAAAAAAAGAAGTTAAAGCGATGTTGAATTTTTAGTCAGAAGGTGAAAAGCAGCTCCGACACAAGCACAGCTGCAAAGTTGATAATCATGTGCTTGTTCCAACAGGTTATCGTTTCCATAGCGACAGCTTATTCATGTGTATAGTGGATGCTTCATATAATAACGTATAATGAGTTTTTTTTTTACTACAATAAAGAAAAAAGAGAGACACACTAGCTTCCATCACACCACCATGTCGTTGGTTATTTTCCTATAACAGCACGTCACAACCTGTTCCCCATCAAACTTGATTCAAAAAGTGAACCAACAAAAAAAATAATAATAAACACAGCGGCTTCCAAACCGACACCCATTGCCCACCGGGAAGCCAGATTCCTGACCTCTGCTGGGTGGCGGTGTTGAGGTCATCACGTAGCATGTTCAGGAGGTTGGCTCCTTCCTGACTCTCGCGTTCGCGCCGCTGCAGCAGAGTCTCCAGCGTGTCCATCTCGGCCCGCTTGCCCTCTAGCTCGCCCTGCAGTCCGCTCAGCTCTGCACGCAGCTGTGGGAAGGGAAACACGGACACCAGAGACAGAAAACCAGTCATTAGTCGTTAGTCATGTGACCTGCACAAACCCCCTCTAGTTTTGTAGAACAAGAGCATTTTAGAGGGAAGAGTAACAACCAGCAGACTAAACAGATGCACAAGTGACCATGTGACATGAACTTGTGTGGGAGTGGCAGAGAAAAACAGGAGTGTGTACGACATGCCGTCCCACTCCACTGCCTAGCAGCCTGCAAACAGAGCTAACAGAAACCAGTGCGCAACACAGTAACCACGGCAACCGGGTCCCTCTGAGGGATTTGCAAGGGATCTAATATCTCCTTAAACTAATCTGACAGATTTTTACAATCAAAACAAAACAGACGTGCGTGCAGAACGGGAAGTTAACTCATGTTCTTATCCTGATTTGAGAACATATCACTTCGATATATATTAATTGTATTATTTTAAAATATGTTTAATAACCGAAACCTTCCGGACTTGAATTGTAGTACAAGATTAAAATAAAACAGATAAGTAATATTTTTAAAGAAAAAGAAAAAAAAGTTTACCGTGTTCCGTGACGGCCTGTTTTAGTATCACGCCTGAACTCAAATCAATTGCGGGCGTGTTTACTGAACCTGTACTAAAACCTAGGTATGCGTCTGGTGCTTCTGTGCTCTTCCCTTGCATTTTTAAGGCATGTTCAGCTTTTCCTACGCAGCACAACATCTGATACAATATACAGGTTAGAAATTTTGTAGCTTTCCTTCACACATCCATCTACAAATACAAAACTTGGATATGCTCAAGAAAAACTAATCCACACAACACTCAGAGAGAAACTGGACATAGCGAGGGATTAAGCGTCCTGCTTCGAGACTGTCTCACCTGAGAGACCACAGTGTCGAGTTGTTGGAGCTGTGCGGTGAGCTGGTTCATTTTGTCCGTGTAGCCGAGCTCACTCTGCTGATGCTGCTCACGCAGACTTCTCTCCAGCTCGTCCAGAGTGGCGGCCTTTTCCTGCTCACTTTCCTCCTAAACCGCAACAACCATGATAATCAGATACAAAATCAACATTCAGGAAATTACATTTGATAACGATTATACAACTGACTGTCGGACACCAGGTGAGAGAGGGTCTGTACGGTCCGCGGTACTGAGGAGAGAGCAGCTGCCTGCCAAAACCTACATTCAAAACCACTTTTAGCAAGAACACATCGGATAACGTTATGTCGTCTTAAACACCAATTTGTCTCCTCAGTACCCCCTCTGAAACTTGTTAGAAACTAGTTAGCTTTGTAGCTTGTGCAAGGTTGAATCCCAAACTCCTTAAAACCTTGGAACAAGGTACTGTACACCATACATAGTGCATTAGCGTTACCTTTTACACCATTTAGGATAATTTCACCACAGAACCCAGAAGTTAGCTGATATTCTACAGTGAAATTCCACAAGTGGAATTCTAAAGTAAATCTCGTACAGTTTTTCAGGACTGTCCACCACCTCCATGTTTTATTCCCCCTCACCTTTTGACCACACAGCACTCAAATTTATAGCCACTTTCACCCTTCACTCTTTTTTAATTTTTTTATATAAAAAAACTTGAAGCTGAGGGAAGGGGGGGGGGTTTTCACAGTTAGTGGACATCAAAACAGCTCAACAGACCAATACAACTTAATTATTCCGAAGTCATGTGTCATTTGCCATCTTTGTTATTACAGTAGAGGAGAAAAAAAAAAATGCTGATTTTGGCACATACAAATTCGTGGCACTCCTGCACAAAATACATGAAGAAAGAAAGTTTGAAAAAGGACATCTGTCAACTTCTGGTGGACGAGACTTGAAACTTACAGCAGCGGCAACAGATACTCTTTTCCAAGCCCTCTATAACTATCTTAAACAGACTCCTCACCTTTAACTGTGCGATATTTTTCTGAAGCTGCTCCTCTGATTGGGATTTCAAAACCTCCGCCTCTTCCAGGTAATGGACTCGTTGCCGTGATGCCTCTTCCTCCAGCTTCTTACGCAGAGCCTCGATCTCCCTGGAGGACGCTGCCTTCAGGTCCTATTCCACGGTCATGAAAGACGTCATATACAAAACAATGTCTCACACAAAAAACACAAATAGGAGCCAGTTTTATACACACACACACACACACACACACACACCTGGAGTTGTTGCTGGTGCTGTGTGTTCAGTGCATCCAGCTGTTGCTGCAGCTGATGTTTCTCCTTGGTGGTCATGTCGGTGATCTCATGGAGGGCGGAGCCGTGTTGCGTCTCCAGATCCAGCACGTGCTGTCGCAGGGTTTCCAGCGCAGAGTGATGATCCGACTCCAGAGCTGCCTTCTGGGAGGCGAGAGCCGCGGACAGCTCGGCCTACGGAAATAGAAATGATCAGAGACGATGGTGCAAAAACTAAACAGAGCTGTGAAGTTCAGGTCCAAATAAAACAAGTTTACTGAGCAACCATTGTTCATTGTGGAGACGTAATTGCATGCTGCCATGACTGAAAGGGTGAGACCAGTCTAACGAGTGCTCAAATCCCATAAGGACTATCTACCTTGCTCTACTAGTAAAATCACAGGAGGGAGAGGGGGGGGGGGGGGGTTGACAAAAAAAAAAAAGAAACTGGATAATTACTCTGACACACACGCACAAACACTTTCCATGGAGGTGGTCACACAATAAATCTAGTTTAAACATCTTTACATTCAGTGTTTAACATCAAACCAGGCTGCTCACCTGATGGGCGTGGCTGAGTTCCGTCGCCATGGCACTGAACTTGTCCATGTGGACCCGCGCCAGCTCCTCTCTCAGCTGTTGTCTGATCGTCAGCTCCTCCTGCTTCACTCTCTCAATCTCTATAGCCTGCTGTTGCTCCAGCGAGGCCCCGAGCTCCCGCAGCGCGTCCTCTTTCTCCTCGCGCACGGCCTGGATCTCCTTCAGGTAGGTGCTCTCCAGCGTGTCCATGTTGCACAGCATTCTGGTCTCGAGCTCCTCCATTTCCTGCTTGTGACGCGCTCCGAGCTCCGCCTCCTGAGCCTCGAGCTGCGCTACGTTGGTCTCCTGAAGGACCACCTGGAGCTTGTCGAGCCCTGCCTTGTGCTTCTCAGCGAGCGAATCCAGCGCTGCCTTGTGATTGAAAGAGAGCATGTCCAGCTCATCCTGGTGTTGGGTTTTGAGTTCCTGGTACTCTTTCTGGAGATTTTGGAGTTCTGAAAGGTTCTGCTTCAGAAGAGCTGTCTGGGCCTGCAGCTCCTGAGCATGTTGTTGCTTATGTTTCTGAAGCTCCTCTTCTCTTTGCTGGCTGAGTTTCTCTGCAAGCTGCCTCTGTTCCTCCTGATGCCTAAATAACCAGATTAAAGTTTTTCAATCATACATACATACACACATACACACAATGTAAAGCATCCAAATCCACTTGACTTAATCTGCCCCCTTTCCCCACACTGCCATCATGTGGACAAAATCTGTAACAGCACCTAAAGAAATTAATCTCTCAGGGAAATGAGACAGTGTTGACTGTCGCTGTAAGCCACGAGGACGGTGTATTTGTCGTACAATACACCTGAGGTACTTCCGTGATGTATGCACATCTATGAAGGTTCATAGAACCTCGGACCGTTCGTATCTGCGGAAATTCGTAACTCGTGTCCATAAGTCAGGGACTACCTGTACATAGATCATATTCCTTCCTAAAAGTTAATTTACTGACCTGCACGTGGCCTCCTGCAGCCTGCTCTCAGTCTGCTCCCTGAGCAAAGAGTTCAGCTCCTTCACCTCAGCCGACATGGTGCTCTTGGCAGTGCGCAGCTCGCTCGTGTACTGGGCCTCGAGCCTCTGCTTCAGGGCCACAACCTGAGGGCTCTCCTCACTCTCCAGACTAGCCTGTAAGGCATGCAGCCTCTGCCTTTCTACATCCAGGAGCTCCTCAGCCTCAGCAAGCTTCTTCTCCATCTCCTTTCTCTCCTCATTAGCAGCTTTTTGGAGCTCCTCTCTCAGGGAAGCCAGACGCTCCTCAGCCCGAGTTTGAAGCTGCTCCCCGAGCTGGAGCTGCTCCTCATTTCTGCGGTGGGAGAGCTCCTCAGTCACACAGGCCCGCTCCTCCTGCCGCACCTCTTCAAGATGTGTATGGAGCTCTTCTGCAAAGTTTTTCTTAAGCTAAATGAAAGAGAAGAGTTAAAAAGATATGGAAAAGGACAAAAGCCTAAAAACAAAAGCACATGACACAGGATTGCTGTTAAAGAAAAGAAAGAGATCTTTTTTTGGGGGGGGGGGGGAAATTTCCCCCAATTTTCTCCCTAATTGAGTCGTATTCCAGTTCCTCCCCAACACTAGGGGGGTCCCACATTAAGGCTACTACTACCACTCAGTCGGGACGGCCGAACACCATCATGTTTCCTCCATGACGTGACTTGATTTTTGTCTAACAAAGATATCCAACAGAAGATATAAAATTATTATTATTATTTTTTTTTTAAACCAGCGGTTTTTAAACCATGTTCTTCATTAAATGTGACCGCTCCGGGGGGGAGGGGGGGAATTACTACGGAAAAAAAAAGGCCAGCGAACAATTGATATTAGTATCAATAGACTATAGAATAACAATAGAGTTAGTCAATGCTGTGATTCTCGCACTACCACATCTGTACCCGTTTATTCTGCTAGCGCGAGAGGAAACTTTCCGCTACTAGTTCGTCGATTGCAGATGGACAGATTTTTAAAAAGGGTCTGCAAATATACTTACAGTATTTACTGTATAGTATACAAGTATACACTGTCATACTTTCCAAAGAATGTTGTTTTTTTTTTCCCCCCCCAGAAAATCCTCTCTTAAAAAGCGCCTTAATGACAACGAAAGCCCTTTAGAACAGCACTCGAGTCATGTGACAGTCTCTCAAATCACAGAAAGTTCTTCTTCCCTTTATAACAGTGTCTGCGCAAACACAAAGAACTCAAAGCGTGTGACTGTCTCAGCCTGGTATCGCTCTCTCTCCCTCACCCTGTCCTCCAGCTCTCTGAGCTCGTCTGTGTGCTGCTCTGTGGCTCTCTCCAGCTCTCGGGCATGCTGCAGGGCGAGCTCCGCTAGCGCCTTCTCCAGGCTTAGTATGCGCTCCGTGTCGGAGACCAGCTGAGCGAGCCGGACTTGGTGTTCCTGAGTCTGGAGCCGGGTCTTCTCCTCGAGCTCGACTTCCACCTGACGTGCCACGTCCGAAACCGACTGCAGCCGCAGTTTTGTTATCTCTGAAAGTGGAAAGGGTGAATGGGGTGGGAGAAAAAAAAAAAAAAAAATTTATATATATAAAAATTAAAATCAGGTCTCAAAATCTGATTATGAGCCGTTCATGATCTCACCTTTGAGGTGGCTGTCTGAGAGCTTGGCCCGCAGCTGCTCGATCTCCAAGGCGTGTTTGGTTTTGAGCTGCTCCATGTCGCTGTAGTAGCGGTCAGTGAGCTCCGAACGGGCCTGCAGTAACTCCTCTCTATAGGACAGAGCCATGCTACAGCGCAGATGCTCCAGGTCCTGCTTGTGCTTCTCCTCGAGCTGCAGACGCAGTGTGTCCAGCTCCAGCTGTGATGTGTTCATGCAAATGGTGACCAGAACAATACTAACAAAGACCGAAAAATACTAACAAAAATCCCCTGGTATGAACACAGAGTAAAATGTTCACTTTATCTATAACGTTACCACCACCATATCTCTGTCGAACTTTGTCCAAGAACTCTACCTTGTATTTCTCCAGCTGCTCCGTAATTTCTGCCAACGAGTCGACCCCGTCCTCCTCAGGCTTCCCATCAGAGAGGAAGCTTTAATCCAAGAAGATACTTTAGTACACCATGAATGACCACGCAACAAGCACATTTATGCCACGATATGTTCGAAATATGGTTTCTGGCTGGGCAGAAGCTGTGGAATTATTTTCTATGAAAGCGACTCAGACATTAGTGCAGCTGTGAATCACAGCTTTATGTTGACGTGCTTGTTGTAAGACGTTATCGTTTATTTTGTCATCTCATTCATCTACACAAATGTAAAAACAAATATTAATGAATATTTGTGAGAAAATCCTTATGGAAGGAGTCTCCAACGTGTTAGAGCTTTTTAACAGTTAAAGGTAAAGTGGTTAACTAAATTTGCCATGAATGTCTTCATAAAAAAAAAATAGCTGAATTTGTCGTCTTAACTTCAAAAGAGATGAGGAGGAAAGAAAAGCTGGTGAGAGAACGACTTATTTCATGCTTTTGTGCCAGATTTGAATTAAAAAAATAAAGAAATAAAAAAAAACCTTACAGTATTCAGATCCATTTTTGCCTTAAATCTGGCCGTCAGGGATTTGAGTATAGTTCCTGATATTAATTTCCCCTTCAGTAACAATAAAAGTAAATAAATGTTAAAGTTCTAAAGCTTTAGAAATTACAAAAAAACCAAAAACCAAAATCAGTCAAAATTTCCAGCATTTCACTCTGTTGAATTATTTCCATACAACCTCTACAGCTCAGGTGCACTTGACCTACCTTGCGTCTCCTGGCTTGAGGGCCGAGTCCTCCAGAGCGCCCTCTACGAGGCGCACCTGCAGCAGGCCGATTTCCTCCCGGTGGTTCTCCTCGCTGGCTCGGAGCCGCTGCTCAAAGTACACGCGCAGGTTCTCCAGCTCTGCCTCGTTCTGCTCCTGGAGCTCTCGCCGCTGCTGCGAGAAGTCCTGCTTCAGGCGCTCGATGTCATCAACGCATGACGTGCGTGCCAGCAACTGCTCCTTCAACTCTGGAAGAAAGATGGAGTTATTTTTTTTTTAACAAAATATTCCAAAGCTTGACTTAACGTGAAGCATGTTCTGGTACCTCCCAGCTCCTGCCTGCTGGTCCTCATGCTCTCCAGCTGAGACCAGAGGTTAGCGATTTCCTGCTCGGAGCTGGTCTTCTGCGCATCTTGCTCTGCGAGCAAACGATTCACCTGAAACAGATGGGGAAATAAATAACGCTATAGTCATTAAGGGTTTAGGACTGACAGGTTACAGGTTTCACAGTGAATCTAACTTAATTTCTCTCTTTTTTTTTTTTTTTATTTTTTTTTTTTTTTATTGTCACATACACGGTCACACACAGTAAGAAATGTTTTAACAAATCGCCCATGACCTATAAATTAAAAGAAAGAGTATTCTAAATAATGAAGATCATAAAAAGAAAAAGAGTATGGAAAAAAAAATGCGCATTTTATATTCCTTATTTCAATAAAAGAACCTAATAAAATTATACAGTATAGAAAATATAGAAAACTTTCAGCTGTAAAATTCATCATTGTTTTAATACAAATAATAACCAAGTGTTTTATCCCTGATTTAAAAGTAAAGCAAAGCACTTAAATCATTTTAAAGATTTAAATCTTAAGTATATCGGGTTCGCCATACCTCTCCCTTCAGCAGTTTCTCTTGTTCTTCCAGCTCTTGTGTGCGAGCTTGCTGTTCCTGTAGCACCACCTTGTGACTAGCGACCAGTTCTTCAACAGCACCTAAGTCATTAGAAATACTTCAACATTGTGCTCCAAGACACAACACATGTTAATAAACTATTATTTTACATTATCTTTATTAAACAATTACTACGCAGTTCGCCTGATGAACTCGTAAAAGACCACTCACGAGCAGCAGAGTCTCGGTCAGCCCACGCCTGACTCAACTCCGAGTCAAGATGCCCGATTTCATCGGCTTTAGATCGCTCAAGCTGCTCGAGCTTGCGTTGCGTCTCGGCCAAGCTTTCCTCGGCTCTGTTCAGGGCTGCTTGAAGCTCGGTCTCCTCTTTTTTGTTGCCTTGTAACCATTGAGCCTTGGCATCCTGATGGATATTAAGCCAAAAAGAAAAAAAAAAAGGGGGGTTGATTTTTAGTGTAGTACACCTATTATAATATAACTTAAGGACCCAAAAAATAAAATAAAATAAAAATAAACCAGCAGAAACATGACTTTACCTCTATTCTAGCAGCCTGATGTTGTTCCAGTGAGGTCCGTTCTTCTGAAATACGCTTCTCCCACATGCAGTTCAGATCGTCTTTTGAAAAAGAAATAACACCAAAGACAAAGCAGAAATGTGATTAATAACATTGTGCAAATAAGTTGGTTTAATTGCGTGTAATTTGAGCAATTTAATTGCTCAAATTTTTGCGTGTTCTAGCCTCTTACCGATGGCTTGCTGGAGGTGAAGCTCGTCTCGTCTCTCCTGTTCCCTGCTCTGCTCGCGAAGCCTCTCGAGCTCAAACTGCTGTCGTGTCTGCAGCATGGCGCTCTCCTGAGCCCACTTCTCCCTCAGGCTGGCCTGAAGCTCACTCAGCGCCGCCTCCTTCTCCTTCTGCAGGTTGGACTGCGTGAGCTCCAGCTGCGCCGTATGCAGGTTGGTCAGGCTCAGACGAAGAGCCTCCAGCTCCAGAGCGTGCTGCGCCTGCGTACCAGGATGTACAGGTTCATCTCCGCCGCGGATCAATTTATAGTACGTGTGTAACGTTTCGAGTTTTGCACTGACCTGGGCTTGCAAAAGCTCTGCCTGGTGTGCAGCCTCCATGCTGTCTCTCAGCTCCTCAGAGAGCTCAGCCCTGAGACGGTCAAGTTCCTGGAGCCGCTGAGACGCCTGTTCGGCCATCTCTCTCTGGTGCTCTCGCTCGTGCACCTGGGCGGGGAAAAAAAGATCCAAGGATTAAAGCAAACAAGCCATATTTAACATGAAAAACAGGCCACATACTGCATGTATAATGATTCATACCTGTTTGATGAGGGTGATCTGTTTCTTCTGCTCCTCTTCCAGGTTGGTGCGCAGAACAGAGAGTTCCTTCTCCAAGCGCAAACTCCAATCCAGCACCTGAAGAGATGGAAATGTGGTAAATGACTTAAATACCTGATTAATCAATTAGATTTCTGATCATTTAAAGATTGCATAAAGTAGCATTTTTAAATTTACCTCATGCTGATGTTTCTCCTCAAGTCTTTTCTTCTCCTCTTGGTGTTCCCTCAGCTCTTTCTGCAAAGTGTTCTCCTTTTCCATGAGCTCCTCCTCCGCCTTCTCTCTGGCTTCCTTCATCTTCTCCAGATTCACATCTTTGGCTTGAAGCTGGAGCTGATGCGTTTAAAATTGAAATGCGCAGTTTAAAACTTAGTTGAAAATAAATTTTGGAAAAAAATCTAAAAAAAAAAAAAAAAAAGTTTAAAAAAAAAAGTTTAAAAAAGCTAATAAATTAAGAAATATAAATAGAAGTGTGTAGACAAAGAATTGCAATAAAATAAAAAGATTAAAATAAAGCATTAAAGAAAAGAAAAATAATGGGAGATAAAGACGAAATGAATGAACAACAAAACATGCATAGAAAGAATCAAATGCAAAGAAGAAAGGAAAAGAATGAATGAAGACAAATAAGAAAAGATAAAATTAATAAGAGGAAAGCCACAGAGAAAGGGCAAAAAAAAAAATTAAAGGAGAGAACATGAAATACAAGAAGAGGGGGGAAAAAAAGTTAAGAAACAGAATAAATGAGCAAAGACAAAAAGAGGGGGGGAAAAAAAAAAAAAAAAAAAAAAGGGGACGACGAAACAATCCACACCTCAAAGTTCTCTAGTTCTGTTTCCAGAACCTTCGCCATGCTCTTGTTCTGCTCGTCCAGTGCCTGGAGTCGCTTCTCCAAAGCAGCCTTCTCCGCAGAACCCTGAAGCAACGCCTCCTCGATGTTACTTAGATTCTCTTCAAGACACGTCAGCTTTGATTCCAGGTCCACTCGGACCTTCTCGAGCCTCTGCACATCCTCCACTCTCTCCTCTACCTCCGCTCGGAGCTGCTCGATCTTCCTGTTAGCAGAGTCCACCTCCAGGGTCTTTTGTCCGAGCAGCACTGACCCGGTTTGGTTCTTTTCCCTCTGGTTCTCCAGCTGGGCCATGAGCTCGTCCCTCTGAGCCTGTAGGGAGGAGAGCTGTCGCCCGAACAGAGCCTGGACTTCACAGCTCACCGAGTCTCCGGCTGTCTTCTGCTCTTGAATGTCTCGGACCAGCTGCTCTTGGTGTTTAAGCTGGAGAACGAGCTTGACCTTGTCCTCCTTGAGCTCCTTCAGGATCTCCCCTGTGGAAGAGTTCACATCGTCAAGTTCCACGCCGGAGGTTTGCTGCTCCCTTTCTTTCTGGCTCTCCAGGTAGCTGAGCTTGTTCTTCAGGTTGTCCTGCTCGTGGATCTTCGCGTTGAGGAGCTCTTCGCAGTGAAGCCTCTTGTCTCGTTCCGTGTCCAGCTCCCACTTCGCCTCCTCAAGCTCCTCTGACGCTTTACTCCAACGTTCTCGTGCCTCTTCCAACTCTTCCGCGAAGCACCGGACTTCTTCCTGAAGGACTTCCAGATGTCTCTCCTTCTCCTCCAGCTGCTCGGTGAGGTCGCTACACTGCTGGATCAGAAGCTCCTTGCCCAGATCCATGCTCTCGTTCAGCTCATTCGAGGTCGAATTGCAGCTCTGCGATGGAGCCTGGGTGAAGGACAAACCGTCCAACTCGGACGGTTGATCTTCTGGGTTTGTGGTATGAGCACCGGAATCGAAGTGAATCAAAAATCTTGACTCGTCTTCATACTCCAACTTGGAGACAGTCGAGTTCTCCATGATGCTGTTCTCCTCCAGACTTTGATCCAGCCACGAGCTTTCGTGCTGCACAGCAGACACCAGATACCTTTCCATCATGAGGTCATTGCTAACCGAGACATTCGTATCTAGAATGACTTCAGGTGATCCTTCGCTCACCGTTTCCTGAATGTGGTGTTCTTCAGAGGTTTGGATCCAGGTGACAGTTGTAGATGCCGTGTGGAGGTTACGTTCTTGGGCTCGGTCTAACATTTTCTGAATTCGCCCGACTTCCTCGGAGTGCTCCTCTTTCAGGTGTCTGAGCGCAGCTTCATGCGCGTCACTTAACTGCGCCACGTTTAACATCCTCTCCTCCTCCAGGGTCTGGAGACGCAGCTCAGAGTTGGCGATTTCGGCTTCGTATTTGGACCGGAGGTGCTTGGACGTCTCTTCCTCTTCCTGGAGCCTGTCCTGAAGTTCTCGCACCAGCCCGTCTAGACGCGCCACGTCTTGGTTGAGCCTCTCTTTCTCGGCTTTATCCTGATGCGCCTCATGTGCCCATTTCTCTGCACGCTCGAGGTCGTCCTGGACTGATCGCAAGCGGGCCTCCATCTCGGCCTTCTCGCTCTCGAATCTCACGACCATCTCCTGCAGGTTCTCGGCACTTTCCTGCGCACGCTGGCTGTTCTGACGCTCTTCTTCCAGCTCGCGCTTTAACCTCTGAACCAGATCGGTGCTCGAATCGAGGTCGTTCTCTGGGATGGCATTAATCCCACATGGCGCCGCGCCATTTTGCACCATGTTATCTGGCGTGAAAGCACTCTGGAGTCGAGTGAGGGAATCCTCCATGACCGTGAGTTTCTGTTGGAGGACCGTGATCTCCGTTTCCTTCTGAGCCAGGAGAACTTGTTGGTCAATACTCGTCTGGAAAGAGAAAAGTTTCGCAAGTTTAAACCTTGATGACACACACGGTTCATATGATGTGCGTGTGCTGTATTGGGAGATGAAAAAAAAAATTTACCTGCAGAGACTGAAATATCTGTAGCTGCCTGGGGGGTTGCTGGGGTGGAATTAGATCCAACCATCCTATGCTTTTACTGCGCAGATACTCTTTAGCCTGAGAGAGAAAAATTAAACTTATCAAAGTGACAATTTCCCATGAAACGGCTTAAGAGCCATGAGATGAGCGTGTATTTTTCCTTTTGGAAGGAAATATATTTTTATTTTTTTATTTTTTTTTCACTCTGTCCACCCGCTGCCCGCTTAGAATAATTTTCTTCCCGACCCGACCGTTCCCGCTAAATTTATCTGTTTCCAGAATCTCACATTTACACCGAAAGAGAGGGACAACACAAAAAAAATAAAATAAAAAAAATAAAATAAAAAAACGGTAAGTAGTAGCCTAGACTTAGTAAATGCCAGTCTGGTTTGCCCCTTTGTAATGAGGCATGAGTGCCGCCTTAAACCTGAGGTTCCAGTCTTGTGTCTGCTAAACAGCAAAACTTTTAGGCATTTAACGCAACGCGCAAATGGTAATTTTTTTTCCATCTGCATCTATGACACGAAAAAGACTCCCATACATCAGACTTGCCTGATGTGGGTTTCTTAATGGTAAACTGACCATTTTCCAGTCCAAGCTGAACGTCCTTCAAGGACAGCGCATCCACACTTTGCTCTGCCGTCCTCGGTACAGCCCGCGCTGCTGACCGTTATGCAAATCCTGCGTGCCAATAAAATGCGTGACGCAGTCCATGAGCGCAAGTCATATAGGTGCTCGATAAGATTGAATAAAGCGCAGATATGCTGTTCAGAAAGGACGTCAGGAACGGTATAATGTATGAAAATTACACCAGAGTTACCGATCGCTACCGCGTTTTGTTTGTAAATTTATTCCCGCGTAGCCAAAAAAATCTTGTCGGGTCCCACAGGAGGGAATGCAGACCTCTTGTGTGTTGAAACATCAGACAGCAAAACACATTCAGTGTACACCTCAGCCTCTCTACATCTTAACACACCTCACAGGAAGCTAAATGCTGTTAAATTTTGGTTTGTGAATGCAATTCATTCGGGAAATGTGCTTGTGTATCAAAGAACTCGTGTATCAAAGCAGATTTCACCATAAGAAATGATGGAAACTTGGAGGATTCATTCCACAACAAGAATATTCATATAAAATTATTTATACAAAATATAAAGTAAAAACAAAACAAATTAACCCGTACTTTACCTTTGAAAAGAACCATTAATAGTGTGACGCACGCACGCACATTGGAAACTTTTTTCCTTTTTGTGCGACTAACAAGGAACCTGTCTAATGACTTGCTTTTCCCTCCTTTTGAGGATTTCGTGGAAACGTGATGTCAGGTTGATCTCCCGCACTGCTACAGCCTTTTTAACCCTTTTCTTCATGGAGGCCATTGTTGCAGTACAGTTACTAAAGAATCGTCACTACACTTGGACACAAAATTAATAATAAAATAAAAATCCTTTACACACAGTTATAGTTAACACCACATGCGCACATGGATATTAGTGACAACCGAGCATGGGAGACGATTACCCACAATCCTGCAACGAAAGAGTAGAACCATTGGTTCAGACAAAGCGCATACTGTACGTACTACAGTACTCAAAAGTTAAAATTAAATTAAATTTTTGTTCGTCTTCGAAACCACACTTGCAGACCAAGGTTTTACTGTAGCTAAATGTGATAGTCAGGTGTCTAGAGCGATAGGTCCTTTTATGCCCGGTTATGTCTCTTACCTGCTGTAGTTGCTGCTGCAGCTCCTGTATCTGACTCGTCAGCTGCTGCGCTTCCAGCTGCACTTGGTCTCGGCTCGTCAGCTCCGCCTGCAGGTTGACGCTGAGCTGTGAAATGATTTCGTTCCGCTTCTCCACTGCTGCCTGTAACCGCTAAGGCATTAATAAAGAACAGCTTTAGCACCATTACCATTCTACCATGAAGCACTGAAAAGAAATGTTGCTCTAACATTAAACTACACTCTACTCACTAATTTATCTCTTTTTTTTTTTAGATAAGAAAACAGCTAGATAAGATATGAAATTTTTTTCCAAAGAACTTGTTTAAAAATGGACTTAATAATAAAACAAAAGTTCCTCACAAGAGTAAAGGAATGTCAAATAAAACATGTTTGATGGACAGAAGGGTTTTACATGATAGTAAATTCTTTAATAAATCTTTGCATGTAGCTTTTGACTGTCCTATTCTGCATCTTGTATAAACTACTTGATCCTAAGGATTATTAAAAGGAAAATGTACATTTTGTTTCAACATCAGGATTAATTTCATGTAGTTTGTTATTTGAAACATTGGTTTCATTCATTTATTTATTAAAATGCAGGCAAGATAATTTGTTCTGGGTTGTGCTTTTGCCCATCATGTTTTTCCTTTGCTGTTTTGTTATATTGTATAATAATTAGTATACACCTTAATAATAACTTTTTTGGTAAGCATTTAAGTTAGACCTGGTTTACAAGATGATCTAAAAATTGCCTCATTACAATGCCTGTGACATCACCCCGCCCTCACACACTTACCTTCAGCTGTTCTTTGCTCGTGTGTGAGACTACAAATTCTCCTAAAAGGTCTTCTTGCTGTTCCGACTGATCTTCCTCCGTTCCATCCACAGGAAATGAGCACTGTTCCTGCGAATCCGTTGTGTTCATGTCATCTGGATCAACAACGTTGTGAGGCTGCGCCGACTCCTAAACGATCGATCACACATTCTATAACCTGATGCTCCAACATGCATGCAAATAAATTTAGTCATAAAGTGGGTGGGGCGGGCGGGGGGGTTGTGGGTGGGATTAATAAATAAATTAATCAAACCTCGAAGAGGAGGTCATCTTTGCAGTCCGGTCCGTGAGCGTGCTCGAGTTGAGACTCCTCTTGTGCCGAATGGTCGTTCGCCTGGACAGTCTGATTCTTCTTCTTCGAGGTCTTTTTCGCCGCGCTCGCACCGTTTTCCTTCGCTCGCTGCTGTCTGTAGTGTGCAAGCTACTCCACAGGAAAGGTGCATGTAGGAAAAGAGGCACACCAGAAAAACAGAGGCAAAAATCTCAACTTAGTTCAATATGAATGTACAGAACAAAAAATATATATAAAGTTTAATTTCACCACAAAAATCCCCATTACTTGTCATGGTGGGTATTAGAAGTAAATAATATTTATTACTACTGCAGAAAAACAAGAAAAGAAAAAAAATAATAAAATCCTGCCCTGCTAATTAATCTGGTGCAAAGAACATCTTTTACGCCCTGGCATTGAATTGTTCATTGGGGGAAAAAAAAATTATAAATAAAAAGGAGGTCTAATCTAAAAGGTTAATAAATAAATACATTTATTAATAAATAAATAAATAAATTTTGAAAGCAACTCTTTATTTACTGAAAAAGAAGTGTACCACTATCTCATAGGCGATCCCTCCACAGCCTTCTTCTTAAGCAGCTTACTCCAGATAAAAGGCACATCCCTGACCACGTTTACGTCTAGACGCACACGTGCAACCACACGATATTACAGCCAAAGTCATGTAACACCGACATCAATCAAGACAAAACATTTGAGCCCACATCGAACCATAATGACACGAGTGAACGCCATAACCAGTCTCAACATCTTGTGAGGGAAACGAAGCAAATGGCTTACAAACACAAAGCATCTAACCAAGATTAAACTGTCCCACATTTTATTCAAAATGTACACATGACCTACATCTCTATTTCAATGCAGGTAAAATGATTTCACAACCAACAGCGAGCACCGTTTTGGGTCGATCAGTTTTTTAAACTTTTGCAGCAAAAATTAAGGGGTGCACCAAGTAAGATTTTTAATTTTTTCCTCCAATCCTGAAGCACAAAGGCAGGACTTGAAGGAAGCATGCATTTAGCACATCATATTAGCTGGAAATAGCAGTAAAAATTGGGAGACAGTGACCTCTGAGCAGAGTGCTGCATTTGGCGTGTGATGTAAATGCTAGCAAAAGCACCTCAGCACTCGAGTTCACCCACGCTGCTTGTTTTGAAAGCAATGTTATGTGTGGCATCTCTGACGCATGTGGTATGCATCACACTATACACTGACAATGTTGAGTGCCTCTGCTCTGCTTCTAAGCAAACACACACATCGAGGTGGCTTTCAGTTTAAAGTATCACACACAAGGGGATACAGTAGGTCATTATTGAGTCAACTGATGTTCACCTACGCACACTGAAATAGTAGCTATAAATAAACAAATAAAATACTACACAAAGAGACACTTTAAATTGAAAAACAGTATAATGAATCGACCAACTCTGATTGGCGCATCCCTAATATCAGACGTGTTCGATCTAGGGCCACATACGAAAGTGACTCAGATCTGATCTGAAAAACCATCATATTCGTACATTAAGACAGCCCTTTAAAAAATATAAATAATAAATAAAAATAAAAAAACAACTCTAATTAGGGTCTTGGGTCACTTCAGGCCAGTAATGTGGACGTAGCATTCAAACATTTCCAGATTAACTCTTAAAAGATTTTTTATTTTTTTTAGCTGTATGCATTTCCACAGATGCCTTAAAACCTGACAGCAAAGTTCGCTATTGTCAATCTGGCCCCTGGGGACAAATTCACGATGCACAATGCTGCGAATGTCGAAAAAGACATTGAGCATGCACTTGGTCGAGCTGCGGACCTGCCTCGCCTTTTTTGGTCGTGGAGATGACGGGCTCTTCCACTGTGAAGACTATTGTTTCGTCTTAGGGTCGTACCCATACACCCAAGTTTCGTCACCGGTAATGATCCCCGATGGGTCAATCGCGACAATCTGACAGTTCTTGGCAGACTTCGATGCGATGTTCCTCCTGCTGACATTTTCAGGGAGCGAGCTTGTTGAATGTCTTCCTCATCGTCTTCCGCTCTCGCAGTGTACGTGCCACTTAAAACACCTTGAACGACTCATCGCAGCAATCTTGCCAAAGTTTCACACAGAATTTCACGTTCGCTCTTTGTTCCAACTTGCTGTCCATGATGAAATAGACATAAGAACACACATGGTCATAATTACACCAGCTGAACAGCTCTCGGTGTACACAGGACGAAGTCTTTTGGCACGCTGACTTATGAAGGCCGGTGCTCCCTGTGACTGTGTGCATGTTACAAAACTTTTTGATACTACATCGTACAAACTTGGGGATCATTTAACGCTTCAGAAAACACACACAATCCATCATCAAACTCAATGACCCTGATTCAGAATCACCCGTGACGTCACGCACCACACTGTGGTTATAGAGCGATGGAGCATCCAAACACAACAAACAAGCCTTCCTCCTGACATCCATCTTCTACACAAGCTTAAAAACTTTTGCTAAGGTCACAGATTAATTCAGTGTTAATTTTTATGTTCTATACATATATAGGGTTAGCTGTTTAAACAAATGATAAAATAAAACAGCTACTGCTACATTTAAACCACTTTATTTCCTCCATTCACATCTTTGAAATCAAGCCAAAAAAAAAAAAAGAAAAACATTTGCAGGGAAAAACGAAGTTTTCAGGCATCTTCACTGGCCATTTTAGCATATTTGACTAAATGACTAACACCATCATCTTGCTTTAATCAAACCCGCAAACGTTAACTAGTAACTGATTTTATTTGCTAGTTAAAGAGAACATCTCCAGCTTAATTTGCGGGCAAAAACAATCAGCTAGCAAACACGGCTAAGCTAACTAGCCAGACTTTTTAAGCTTACACACCTTCGCTCGTCCTGCTTCTAGTTTTCTTCGCCGCTCCTCTTGGTCCATCTTCTCCAAATGAAAGCTTTCATAGAAACCAAAAAAATAATAAATACTTGGCACAAGCGCGCGTGTAACCGGTGAAAATTTACACAATGCTTCCAACTCGAGAGAAATCACAACGGAATAACTGTCAGTGCGAGTTTCAACATGGCCGCGAACCACTTTAAACCCCGCCCTTATGAGGCTGTGCTGGTCAACCGACCAATCGGAATGCGCGGCTGGAAAAATGACAGCCAATCAGATTATCAGTTAAGGCACGCGCACCTGTGCCGTTCAAATCCGTCTTCTGTTTTTGTTAGTGCCAGAAAGTTAGTTACAAACAAAGCGCAAAAATAAACACACGCAAATAGTGTGTAATTATCATTTAATATTTTGGAGAATTTTTTTTAACTTTATTGTTATTATACGATTAGAATGCCATATTCGCTCACTTTTTTTAAATAGTAATCTCGTTTTCTACTGGTTCTAAGCACAAGACACGCCCACAACATCTACAAGCGCGCGCATCAGCCCGCGAGCTCGAACTTTTTCTTTTTAAGCTTAAATATTAATCAGGATTTATTTCTTTTAAAACTATATACAAAGGGACAAAAAATTATATTTATACATTTTTTGTTAAATTTGTTTTTTTTATGAAAAAAATATATTATAATATTATATAATATATATTTATTTTATTTTATTTTTTCATATATATATATATATATAGTGGCTCAATAATATTTAGATCTGGTGACTGTGCAGGCCATGGGAGATGTTCAACTTTTGTTTTCATCAAACCACTCTGTCACTAGTCTTTCTGTGTGTATTGCTGCATTATCATCCTGATACACAGCACTGCCTTCAGGATACAATGTTTGAACCACTGGGTGCCGATGGTCCTCCAGAATGGTTCGGTAGTCCTTGGCAGTGATGCGCCCATCTAGCACAAGTATTGGGCCTAGAGAATGGCATGATATTGCAGCCCAAACCATCACTGATCCACCTCCATGCTTCACTCTGGGCATGCAACAGTCTGGGTGGTACGATTCTTTGGGGCTTCTCCACACCGTAACTCTCCTGGATGTGGGAAAGACAGTGAAGGTGGAAACATCAGAGAACAATACATGTTTCACATTGTCCACAGCCCAAAATGTTTGCTGCTGGCACCATTGAAACCGACATTTGGCGTTGGCACGAGTGACCAAAGGTTTGGCTATAGTAGCCCGGCTGTGTACATTGACCCTGTGGAGCTCCTGATGAACAGTTTTGGTGGAAACAGGAGAGTTGAGGTGCACATTTAATTCTGCAGTCAGTTGGGCAGCTGTGGTTTTATGTTTTTTGGATAC
>JAQMYJ010000037.1:34602608-34639255 GCA_030014305.1 Clarias laeviceps
GTTGGATGTGGTTCGTCCTTCTTGGTGGTATGCTGACATTACCCTGGATACCGTGGCTCTTGATACATCACAAAGACATGCTGTCTTGTTCACAGATGTGCCAGCGAGACGCTCACCAACAATTTGCCCTCTTTTGAACTCTGATATGTCACCCATAATGTTGTGTGCATTGCAATATTTTAAGCAAAACTGTGCTGTTACTCTGCTAACTAAACTTTCACACGCTGCTCTTACTGGTTGAATGTGCAATTAATGAAGATGAAGATACTTCTGCTCTGTAAATCCTTCATAACGGCTTTAAACTGAGGTGCTGTTTGTTAATTGGTGATTTCTGAGGCTGGTGACTCTAAATGAACTTTTATGAATGAACTCTAAATGAATGCTTTTCTGGGAAGGTCTTCATCATGGAGCTTGATGGGTTTTGCAAATGCACTTGACGATACTGTTCTTGCAAGAACTGTTCCATAAAAGCTGACCTCCATGTCTTAAAATAACAACTGACTGTTACAGAATTCCATATGTTTTTTTTCCATAGTTTTGAAAAAATCCAGTATTGTTCTAGAATGTAGAAAATAAACCCAAACTTGCATCCAAACTGACTGGTAGTGTATGTTAATACACAAATTAAATTTGATTTGGGGCATTTATCAACCACAGAACATTTTGCATTTTAAATCCTTAAACCATTGAATCCTTGAATCCTGAAACGTTAACATACAGAACAGCTCTAACGAACTGAAAATCTCCCTGTGAAGTAAATAAAGCCAGACACGTAACATGGTAACAGCAGGGTTGGGCAGAGGGACACGGGTATGTTTCTGGCAACCAAGAGAAAAGTCCACAGCAAACAAGCGCGGGTGGAGAAGCATGACTCAGTTTTATACAACCCTCTTTCTTTAATGTTAGTTTTAGTTGGAAGGATGCAAGTTACCCAAAAAAGCACATAGAAACTTTTAAAGCTGGTGTAAAAGCTATTTTGCTGCAATGACTGATCAGATTGTTGACCAAATTACTCGTCTGAAATTAAAACTTCTAGAAAAGGTGAGAGATTGATCTATTAATTACATTTTTTTTAACATCCTTTAGACCTGTCCTGCTTGGTTAATAAACATGAATGTAGTTTTATATTATGTAGTTTAATAATTCAGCCTTCTATCTGTTTATTATTCAATTATTAACAATGACAATAAAAATATACTCATGAATACGATGAGTTACATGAATTATGATATTCTTGTTTTGGTGTTAGAAGAATCTTTAAAAAATTGTGTTAGTCCACCTCATATCTTGAGAGATGGGGGTTTCCTCCGGGTACTCTGGTTTCCTCCTACAGTCCAAAGCCATGCAGTTTATAGGCTGATTGATGATTCAAAAATTCTTCATAGTGTGTGATAGACTGTGTGTGTGTGTGTGTGTGTGTGTATGTGTGCACTCTAGGTCCCCTGTGAGCTAGTCATGATAAGCGTACATACAGAGGACAGAGGAATAAAAAGTGTTTTAATCTATCTCAAGCTGTAAAAGGCAAAATTTTACAACACAAGGACTAATAATGAGTTTATTAAAACTTATTTTCTATCTCTAATTTGTGTAACAAGGTTGTATTTTCAAACTGACCTTGTCAATAAAATGTTAAAAAACAAATGTGAGGACATACTTTTCTTATTTTCATGATATTCAAAAGGACGGCGTGATGGCAGTCCCTGTTGGACATGTGACAAGTGGAATAGTCCAATTATTATGTAGGGGTGAATGTGTTCAGGTTACGGAGCTGAGTAAATGAACTAAAGTGGTATGTTTTTATAACCTACAAGAGGTTTAATGGATTTACACATGAATGCGAAAATAAGATATTTTTTTTTATTTAAATAATATTTAAAGATAAAGTGTAGTTATAGTGCAGTGGGGCAAGCACATTCTTTTCTCCTTTTATGTCTAAAACATGCAAATAAGTTAACGTCAAGGACACTTTACCTATCTGTTGAAAATGTCTTTCACTGTTAATTAATCTATATTTAATTATCTAAATATAATTATCTAAATATTTATCTATTCAGCAATAAAGTTATTCAGCAAGACACAAATGATTCACATATAATTTAATTCCCTTTAAAGACATTTATCATAAACATCATCAAAAGCCAATGTGAACCTGATCATGTTTAATTGTAAATGTTTTACATACTGTTATAGTTTTCCATCTTCTAATTCTTTTGTCTATTTATTACTAATAATTAATAGTTTAAATTCTATTTTTAAGGTCTTCTTTTAAAACATGCTAACCGTTTCATTTTCTTTGTCCTGGATTAGAGACTGGAGAATGAGAGAGCAGGCCATGATGGAAGACCAGACTCTGTGCTTTCAACAAGTAATGCTACATTTAAAATTTTGAGAAACTAATTTTAACATCAATAAAGCTTAAATTATTAAATTATACTTTATATTTCATATTTATTTTATACCCACAATATTTAATATAACTATTATATTCCTGTACATTTCGAGATAATGACTCAGATATTCAGTTTCACACTCTCAAAGTTATTATAATTAGTCATTCTGGTGGCCCGGTGGCCTCTCATCTCCAGGGTTCGATTCCTGGCTTAGACCTTTGTGCATGGAGTTTGCATGTTTTGCCCATGCTAAATAGGTTTCTGCTGGGTACTCTAGTTTCCTCCCCAAGTCCAAAGACATGCAGATTGGGGTAATTGGCTATTCAAAATTTTCCATAGTGTGTGTGTGTATGTGCTGTGTAATGGATTGGCACCCTGTACAGGATCTACCCTGCTTGTGCCTGAAGGGTACAGGATAAGCACTGGAGAAAATGTATGAATTGATTAATAATGCTGGCATCCCAGGTTACTGATTTTCCAAGCGAATCATTTCAAAGCAAGGAATTTGCAATTTACAGACAGGTTAATACAATTTCCATAGCTCTGACTTTTTTTTGGACACAGGAAGTTATGGTGGACGGGACGAAGCACTGCACAGTGCTCTGAGACGGAAGAGAGATTTACTCCGGAGACTAAAGGTACCAACTTCACAAGGATGCCAGAAAGTTAAAATGTGAACATTAACCTGTTCTATTGAATTCTTGATCTTGATTGTTTGGAAAGTGTTGATTCATTTTCTATACCAGCAGCTCTGAAAGTAGTGCAGCTCCAAATCACACGGTTTCTATTAATACGTTCATTCTATTACCCGAATATTTTATTCCTCACATACTGTGCGTATTTCCTGTTCATTTCAGGAACAGCACATGTTGGATGAATTAGCAAGACCACAAACATGGGCTGGAGCTCACAGAAGGCATCATTATGAACCCTCTTCCACGCCCGCACCCCCATTTTATATCTATCAGACTCCTCCTCCAACCCCTCCTCCAGCTCCACCTCCAGCCCCTCAGCCTCCCCGAATCATCCAACACACTGTAAGAGAATGACGAATATTAAAGTACCAGTATCTAGACTAATCCTGAACCAAACAGATTTGCATTAAGAATTCAATCTATTTTTTTTTAACCAAAAATGCACGTTTTTTTTCTTTCTCTGTAGGTTCCACATCCGCCCGCCACCATCATTCAGCAGCTACCACAGCAGCAGCCGCTTATAGCACAGATTCCACCAGTCCAACCTGCACCCTGCAGATCCGGTAGCATTAAAGAGGGTATGTTGGTTTTAATATTTAATAGGTCATAATATTTGTAACTCTTGGCTGAAAATAAAGACTTTAGGATGTGCTGTTAATGTAGAATAATCCAGTTTGGCTTGTTATCAGTAACTGCGCTTCATCCGATCACGCTGTCACTGATTATTTTCCCAAAACCTCAGAGTGTTTTATTCCTTACACAGAACATAGCAATGAGGTCCATAAGAATAATGTGACGGTAAACCTGTTGCTTGCATTTAATTTAATGTCGATCCTCAGACATGGTCGAGCTGATGCTCATGCAGAATGCTCAGATGCACCAGATCATCATGCACAACATGATGCTAAAGGCGCTTCCTCCGATGGCCACCAGCGCAAGCGCGAGTCCTCCCGTAGGCCAGGTGACCCTTTCCTTCCGAGGCATTATTTAAGGCTCAAAAGCTACTTTGCTACTTGTTAACAGCTGTAATGTTTAGGAGAACTATACGAAAGTCAGAGGAGGTGCTGTCCACCATCATCACTACGGGCCCCCACCACTCCCTCCTATTGGCTACTCGCCTTGGCCGTCTATGATGTCAGCACAAAAGGGAGGAGCTTATCAGCCATCTATTCAGCACATAACCGGCCCGGTAACTTTGCCTCCGCTTAACACGTACGTTTTTTTTCTTTCCGATTTTTAAACTTTATTATTTCCATTACATCTTGAATAAACCTTTACTTAACCTGATTGTAAAATAATGTCTTTTTTAAAATTATCAAAAAACAACAGCAATACAATGTGAAGCTTATGATTTTACATAGACTTCATTTATATATGACAAATGCTGCAATGTAATTTCTTTATTTAAAAATTCCCTGAATCCTAAAGTGTCACTGTCGACGGAATGAAGACGAGATTTCCTGTTGGATTCCAAGGTATGTTAAAGAACATATATTCATACATTAATCACATTTATAATTTACTTCACACTAATTAACTTTCATTTATTTCTCCCAGAGTCCTTCAATCCTTTTGGGGTTCTGTGAAGATGAAAATATACACATGTTTATTTATATTAAAATACTGTATGTGCATCTTTGTAAATTAATAATGAAGTATTTAAAAAAAATGTTTGAAATACATTTCTGATTATTTGCTTACTTGTGCTTGAGCTGAAATACATTTATACTATGTAACTGGATTTGTGTCACTTAAACTTGTCAGAGTAAAATTAATACATTCTAATAAATAAAATATTTTAAGTTACGTATTAAAACAAATATACTGTTCAGGCAATTTTTAAATAATTTAAACAATTTTTTAATAATTTATTAATTAAAATGATTGCTGAAGATATGTCATGGTTTATTTATTTGTTTAAATAATTTTTATGATATTCAAATAATTTACTTCATTTATTTTTTATTTTATAACAATTTTTATCTATTGGTAAAGGGAGTTCTATCTTTTAACTTTTAACTTCTAATTCTATCATATATCATCCAATACACCAATGCAATTATTCAATAGATAATCAATGATGCATGGATTTGTTTATTTTTTTTGCTTTTCTTTTAGAATCATTTTCTAAAAATGTCTTGTGTATTTAGGTTAGGTTAGGTTGCTTACATTTATATTAATGACATCATATGGGTAAATATTGTCCATTACCTCATCACATAAACCAGTTTTCTTTTTAACTATTGACTTTAAACCCTTTTGACCAGAGGCAAACAATGACAGCAATGTGTTGCCAGATCCACTTATTATTATTATTACAACCATTAGCTGTAACTTGTTCTTCATCTTATTTTATCTGTATACTGTATTTAGCATACATAATAAGGGACGGATGTGGATAATACCAATGGTACATACCTAAAAGGGGAACATAAAAACTATTTTATTATCAATAGAGAGTGTATTGTCTTCCCTGTTCCATCACATTCTCAATCATCTTATCTACATCACTGGATGAATGTGTGTGTGTGGCAATGAATTGATCTGTAAGGACCTTTTGTGATATGATTATTATTTAAGACAACCATCACTAAATGGCCAACCGCGGTCTGTATCCGGACCGAGTGACAGTTCTATCCTGACCCTGATGACCAAATTTTTGTGAGTGTGCATGAATCAAAATGGTCAGATAGTTCCTGGTGAGCAAGCCGAGGGCGACAATGGCAAGGGAAAACTCCCTGAGATGGTAATAGGAAGTATTTTGAGATTTACTTGTGAATATAGAGGTACAGTAGCTTAGTGGTTAGCACTGCCGCCATGAGTTTTCATGTTCTCGTGCTTGGTGGGTTTCCTCCGGGTATTCCGGTTTCCTCCCACAGTTCCAAAGACATTCAGATTAAACTAATTGGTGTTCTCAAATTACCCATAGGTAATCGCCATAGGGCTCCACGGTCACTTGTTGGACTACAGATGTTTCTAGCTGGATGGATGGATGGATTTGTGAATATGAAATGATTGCTCAAGTTTTATAAATACACGACCTGGCAACCTGAAGCGTAGGCTAGTTGGCTAAACCGAGGCGCGCGTCGTTGCGCGCTAGCGAGGCGCTGTTCGATTCCACCAATGTGACTCTGACTCATTGATTCAAATTACTCGATCCGAAGATTAGAATCCGCGGTTTATTTTATCAAATCTACTTTTAAACCACGTTTTAAAATAAAATAAATCTAAAAATATAACAGTGATATAATCAATACATACTTACTAACATATGATGAATTACGTAATAACGTGGATTACGATGTTTAATCTTCAGAGTCGAGATCCAGAATCGAAGAACCGACTCCTTTTGGGACTCGGCTCCCAGGTCTAAATAGAGTAATAGTGAGGATTGAACGGCGTGTCGCATTTGATGTGGTGTTGAAGTTTGTGATTTTGTAAAGATCCTGGCACTAACAAACAGGCAGGTGACTGAGTCTTCGTGGTGGTTTGTAATGTATGAATGGATAGTTGATGGACTGTCGTCGCTGTTTGTTCCGTTTTCCGTGTTTTCTGGAGGGAATTCACCGAGCTGGCCTACGGACGCTAAACCGCCGCCGACACCACCACGAGACCCGGTCACTTCTGAGACACAACAACAAGAACATTACCGACCTGCTAAGCGAAACTATCAAAGGTATATATCCTTATATATTTTGTTTTAATTCCTCTCAAATTTAATTCTCTCTAAACACCGGGTTGCCTTTACGCTAGCTAAGCATGGCTGTGTTCCAAATGCCCGCCTGTCTTATAAACAAACTAGTGCCCTACACAGGTTGCTCGTGCGCCCTTGCGCGCGCACTAAGCGAAATGCTTGAAGTCCAACCGTCAAACAGAGTTAGCCTGTTAGCAAACAATTAGTTAATTATTGAACAAGCCACTAGCATTGCTTAGCAACTTGGTTTATTCCTTTCTAAGAAACCCTGGCAGGTATTTAGTAAAATAGTTTGCCATTTTATATCGAGATGTAGGTAATTTAGTTAAGCTCGAGCTCAAGGATTAGCAAGGATATATAGTAGCCTGACATCTTTATAAATAAAAGAGAGGTTTTATCTGTACATTGGTGAGAACTCGCTCTTTATTACGATTCATAACCTGGAGGACCAGAAACCAGTGTCAGAAAAAAATCTGTCTGTATGTCTGTCAGAATTTAATAAAGCTTTTGAAGTACAATACTTCGATATCTGCTTGATGTTTAACCTGCACAATAAGTGAAATCAAAATGTTGAGTAAAAGCGATGTTATGAACAGTTATATGCCGGATTTAATAATCTACTTTAAAATAAGCTACTAATAAGGTATGTGCTTAATGTAAACAAACACCTGCACCAATAGATATTAATTAGCAAACTAAACTGAATATATTCACTGGGATTAGTTTATATTTTCGCCCCTTAATAACAGCACTGAAGTGGTATAAGTGAATTTTAACACGCTTGAGTCGTTTTAAGACAAAACTTCATTTTTAATCACTCTCTGATTAACGCACAGAGTGTATTTGGGTGACGACGAAAGAAGTACAACTTAGAAAAGTTTGTTTACTCCTAGTTTACACTATGTCCTCTCTTTCATGTTGATTGCAAGATAAATTGACAGTAGAACAATGAACTAGGTAAACCGTGTACAATTTTCTAATGTTTACCAAACCAATACCATACAATGTTGTTAAACCAAACAAAATTTTATGAAATTGTAGTTTAAAAAAAGTTGAGGTTCATCTTGCTGCAGATAGATGTGTACATGGGCTGGTTATATTGAAGCTGATCAGCTTATTTTTTTTTAGCTCTAACCTTTTAACTATTTCTACACACATTTTTTTTTCTGTTAACAAAGGTACTTCAGCTAGAAAAAACTTAATTCAAAAAGTAAAACCTGTTTGATTGTTTTAATTTTAATTATTACATCTTAAAGATGAATTTATAAATCAAATTTAAATATTTTTTAAGGTCAATGAAAAAAGAATTTACAATACAGAGAAAAAAGTTGGTAATTTATGCACTTCTTTAGCATGAATTACTATATCAATGTGGTGATCAGCGTGTTGCGCTGCTAAGGCGTTATTAAAGACCAGCTTGCTTTGCTATCAGCCTCCAGTTCATCTGTATTGTTGGGTCGGATGTTTCTTGTCTCTAGATCTTGTCTCTTTACATATTATAAAACAAAATTTTTATTTGGCCGGTGTAGGCGTTCCTCAACAATTGTACCAGTAGGCAGCGTCATGATCAATTTTTTTGTCACAATGTGAGGTAATAATATATCTTCATTTGATTACCAGATCATAATTAACTGGATGTATGTTGGTGTAACAGCCATTAAACCTCTAGTTTTGTATAAAATGATGAGCCAGTCAGTGCTCCGTCCTTAACCTGAGACCCAGAGAAAGAAAGTAAATACAGGTGGGAGAGAGTTGTTCTCACAGAGGTTACTGATCAGGAATAGAAGAAAAATAATAATTCTAGTAACTTAATGTTTTCATCATGTGGGGCAAATATAGGCAGAAAGATTATATTTATCCAGTTAAATAGAAACATTCCAAACAAGTGTTTACATGGCTAATTGAAAAGATTATTAAAAGTTTTCACTTCACCTCTCATTCTGATCGAGCTGGATCTAGTCAAAGTTTTCCAATTGAGGTCTTTACGTGATGCATTTTTAGTTGGATCGAGCTATTTTTCAGATTATTCGTGGATTATTAGGCTCCGGGTAAACGTACCTACGGTTATTCATGCTCAGCTCAAACATGGACCCAATAAACTAATAAAAAAGTTTAGATTACGTCAATTTAGATTACGTGGAATATCTCAAGTAATAGCTTATGTTTACTTCTTAAAAAAAGAAAACGCATCAATATGTGAAATCAAATCACGTCACTTAGTTTCATGTTTCATCTAGACTTGAATGTTCACGTGACCTGATGTTGCTATTCTGTTCTGTCTAACGCAGCATCCACTCCCCTGATGGTGTATCAGAGCATGTGGAAAGCAAACGACCAAGACGAGGTAACCTAGATATATTTAAAATCGACCCCGTCCATCAATAAGCATGTTGTGACTTAAACCATTTGATGTGATTCCTTAATCGGTCACTCGTCCTTCACAGATGTGATCGTCCAAGTTGTCAAGAAGACTTTCGCAGGGTTTGCAAGGCTGCTCAGATTGCGACAGCACAAGCCATGTCATTATGAAAAGGACAGAGATTGTAGAAATGCACAGGTTTGTGGTAGCCTGATTGTCATCTGGAGCTTTCATGCAATATCTGAATTGCACCACAGTCTAAGTCTTTTTTTAAACGATTCTCTAGATCGGGCATGTCTCTGTAGTGGGAATCGATGAAATTCGAAGCAACGGCATAAATAAGTGGACGGTTGATGAGGATGTTAAAATGGGTAAGCACAGCGTACACTGAGGACTCCACTTTCTCATTCTTAAAGAGCTTACAAGATTGAATTGATGTAAAAGCAAACCCATCACCAGTTTGAGTGGAGCATACAGATGAGAAAAGTAAATACTGAAGCGCCGCTGCATCATATTTTGTATTTCAAAGATTGCATGTTTATTGTAAAGTTTAATATACAAGTCATTTTAGGTGAATTTTTTATTTATTTATTTTTTATGGAGAATGTTGCTTAATGTTTCTGTACATCTCATCAGATAAACGGAGAGAAATTGGGCTGAGTGGTAAAGAGAGGAGCGTGCCAAACTTCTGCTTAGGTGCCCAGCCCTTGATCAGGAAACCTGAGTGAGTATACAGAGTTCTAGAGGCACACAGTGTCTCTCTGATGAGAGATTATTAGCATTGGCATTATTGCCATCGATGACGGCTTTACATAATTACATAAATGTTTAAAAAACAAAAAAAAGTTCTAAAAAACCCCACATAATAATTTTTTTCTCTCCATAGGAACAGTTCAGTGTTATTTATGGGAAACCAGGACAAACCGAGGGAGCGTCTGCACAGAAGGTCACTGCAGCTGCTGCCGTCGCGCCCTGTCCTCCCTGAGACGGACCCCTCCGGCCGTGCGCACAAACCATGCCTCGCTGTGGAGGAGGTAGTGTATATGAAGGAGACACAAAGTATACTTGATAAAATCGCTGGCTCTAAGGGCTCTGTGAAGTATAACGAGGTGGTAGTTGATAACGTTTTAGTTGTTGGATTTTTTTACTCTCAGTTTTATGTAACTGATCACTAGCAAGGAAGGTGTTTCATTAAAATCTTAAAGGAAAAAAAAAGTAGGTCTGTTAATATTCCGATATAATTTGAGCATGTCAGCAGTTGTAAATAAAATCTGTTGCCAGTGTTAAACATTTGTGTCTGAAGCAGGATTTTTTTAATCCTTGGTTTGTATTAAAAGGCAAGTTTCTTCAATAATTATTAGTAAAATTTATAATACATTTTTCCATTCTACGTGAATATCATTATTACCGTAAACAATGTTATATATTTAAATGCTAATTGTTATACGACACTTTGAAATAAACCTGTACTAATATTAAGTAAACTTACCTGTTTATTTAATATCATTTTAAAACAGTTGAAGATGGTTTTAATTATTATTTTATTTAATTAAAAATAATTTAGAACTGCATTTTCATATGGAATCCCTTCGCATCCTCCTGCGTTTCAGGCCCTGAAAGAAAGCGACCGTGAGCACTACAGAAAGTTGGTTGAGATGGTTTCTGAGAAGTACTCGAAGAACAAACCGCTGCCGTTCGGACGAGTGAAACCACCAATGTATGGAGGATCAAAATGACCGTTTTATCTTATTCCTTACCGTTTTTACTTTGTACCACATGACCTTAGACACAACCTAAAACGGCTCTGACTCTTTTGTTTTTAGCACGAGTTTTCCCCATGGCCGCGCTACTCCCGAGATCAGCAAACCTACACCAATCAAAGGTGAGTTTAACTAATGCATTCTTCCTTCACACACACATGAAGCATTGTGGTTAATTCTATGACTTGTTTGTTTGTATTCTGTGTGCTATCCATAGTGAATCCTCATGCACCAACGTGGAGGAGTTCCACTTTGATTAACCACGTAAAGGACGGGTAATTTTCACCTTGTTTTTTTATTTTACCTTTATTCATTTTGTTGAAGCTTTTCTTTTTTTCCCCAACATGGCTTATTTGTCAATTTCAGCGCACCAATTAGTGATGTTGGGAGGAAGAAACAAGAACAAACGTTAAATAAAAGCAGGGTACACACACACACACAGACACGCACAGTATTTGCAGCATTTCAATTTCTCTGAAAGTTTATATAAGTAGTGCTTTGGCTTGACTGTCCATGCACCCCTGTTAATTTTCTCTTTTTCTCCGTCCATCTCTCCAGCCACTAGATGAAGATCTGTCTGTCGAAGTAGAAACCCGGCTGAACCTCAAGGACCGAGAGACCACTGCAGTGTCCAAGCCGGGGTTTCAGACCCGCACGGAAACGGTCCTTGACACAGGGAAACACTTGGAAGAGGAGTTCCCCAGACTGACCAAGGTAACTTGATAAATAACTTGAAAAAATAATCAAGGATTGAGCGGAGGACACTGTTAAAGTCCTGAAGCTGGATTAATAATTTTTTTATTATTATTATTTTATTATAATTTTTTTTTTTTAAATAACGGCATATCCTGAAGTGATTTCCTCCTGTTGTATCACAGTATTACAATTTAAGAGTAATTAAAGAATGATGTTTCATAATGTGAAACCTAGACATTCCCTTAAACTATCTTGAATTTAATTTGTGTGTGTGTGTGTGTCTGCATGCACATTGTAGGAAATGCAGCAGGAGGTGAGCGCTGCTCTCACACACAGAGATCCAGATCTAATCCTGAGCAGCGGTTTCAAATTGCGCATCGCACAGAGAGACCTGGCAACCCTGCAGGAAGGAACCTGGCTCAATGATGAGGTTAAATTAATGAATTAATAAAACCTAGCGTCATGATGTATCATGTAAGTCATGATGGTATGAGTGTAAAAATGTACATATAATTTATAAATTTATGTGTGTAAAGTGTCCTGTTGCTCTGGACAGTTGGACTGGAGAATTCTTTAACAGTGTGGTGTATTAGAAATTATATCGTTCTTGTTAGATGAACATTAATCCTTTTCTTTTCTTTCCGTCGGTCAGGTGATCAATTTCTACCTTAACCTGGTGATGGCGCGGGCGGAGCAGGAAATGGGCGGGAGAAAGGTGTACTGCTTCAGCACTTTCTTCTTCCCTAAGCTTCACGGGGGCGGCCACACCGCCGTGCGCCGCTGGACAAAGGCTGTCGACCTCTTCCGCTATGACATCATCCTCATTCCCCTGCACCTGGGGGTCCACTGGTCTCTCGCCGTGAGTCGCTTTCTCTGCAGAATTGCTTTACAGAGTCAGCTATATGGACCCTGTTAATAAGAGCGAAATGTTAATAAATTTTTTTATGTTTGTCTGATTTAGGTTGTTGATTTCCAGGCGAAGTCTGTGAGGTCGTACGACTCCATGGGTCAGAGGCATGACGACATCTGTAACCTGATACTGTGAGATTGGCCATGACCGGTTTCTATGGAAACAAATCACACACCTTGGCTGACTGATTATTTGACGTGATTTTTATTTTGTAGGATGTACCTGAAGGAAGAATACGAGGCCAAGAAAGGCAAAGACTTTGAAATCTTAAAGTGGACCGTGACCAGCTTACGAGCCACTGTAAGCTTACAGCAGGATTAGATTAAAACATTTACATTCCATTTCTGTTGCGTGTAATATCTATTTATTATTATTTTTTTTTATTTACAATTATAGGACGTTCCTCAACAGAAGAACGGAAGCGATTGTGGTGTGTTTGTTTGCAAGTATGCTGACTACATCGCACGTGGACGCCTCCTTAGTTTTAGACAGGTAACATTTATACATGCACACCAGTATTTTTTCTTTTTTTTTTGTAGCAACCTTTTTGTTTGTTTGTTTATTTATTTTCCACAGCGAAAAATAGTTCACAGTATGGTTAGCTGTAAGAGGTTAACTGCTAACCTAATTATCTCTAGATCTTAAAAAAAAACAGACTGAACAGAGAAGTCCGTAGCTACCGTTTTATTGTTGTAACTCCTGTTTTAAATTGTATGTTGCTAAAGAGGAGGAAATTGAAGATATTGGATACACCCTTGGAATTTGATTTAAGAAGCTTCATGCTTAAGCTTCTCAAAATTACTACACTGAAGATTTTTCCTGCTTCGACGTGGGCGCAGTCTGCGTAAAGTCAATAAACGAGCTGCTTAAACAGCGACTTTAAAATAGTAACACTTACAGCTTCAGGACCTAAAGTTGAGTCACACTTAAACTTTTGTTTTTGCAAAGTCAGGTTGGAATTTTCCTTCTTTGAGAAAGCAGTCTGGTTTGATCGTATGTTTAACACATACAAACGGGATAGCTGTCCGAATATTAGATAGCGTAAATAAATGATAGCTCATGATGCTTCATATGCTGATCCTGAGTCGGCGGAGATCAAAAAGAGAATTTTCATAATAGGGCCCCTTTAGAGATGTGCAAAAAAATAACAATAAAATAGCACTGTTGTGTGCTGCAGGACTGACCTGTAGAAAATCAGCACGTCATTTTCATATACAGTTTGTCAGTGACCACGCTCAGAGCATTAACCCTGATCCTTTTTTTTTCCCGCTGAAATCTTTCTTCATGCCAAAACGTTAGTGTCTACTGAGTGTAATTTGTTCATTTTCACATGAAAAAAAGAAGAATAATGTAGTCATGTTCAGACATGGAAACCTTTTACAGACATGATATCGAAGCTCAGACTTTGACCATCAGACCCTGCTACAAGTCGTCACCAAATGAAAGATGAATTTTAGAGTAGTATTTTTGAGCTATCCAATGTGAACTTGCTTTGTGGAAGCCCCGCCTCCAACTCCCATCTCGTATTAGCAACTAGATGTGCCTGTAACTTTGTTGACGTGGAATTTAACCTCACACGCATGAGCGTGTATTTAAGAATGTACAGTGCCATCTGCTGAATTTTGAGATAAAGTAATGATTTTTTTTTTTTTTTTTTTTACGTGATATAAGCGCATCAAACAAAGCCTAATGTGACCCCAAGCTCGGCCAAATACACCTGTGAAAACTGTAAAATTCATTCAGTCAGTTTTTTCATGTGATGCGTGCACAAATAAACAGACAAAAATTCCTAAAACCAGCTTGATGTGTTCTATTACTCATTACTCTATTGCGTCCCCCAAAAAAAGTTTTTTCGCAAATATCTTCAATGTACAGATGATTTGTAAATATAGACACAAAGTATTCATTGCATGTTTGTCTCTGTGTGCAGTGTCACATGCCGTACTTCCGTAAAGTGATGATCTGGGAGATTCTCAATCAGAAGCTGCTGCAGCAATAAAAAGGTTTAAAAAAAAATAAAACAAACTGAACTTGAGCTGACCAAAGCATTGGACCACACAACGTTCATCCTCCACATTTCTCTACAGACATCTGGCTACTTGACTGGTTCTGTCCTACTTTCGTCCACGTCCGGTTTGTTCATGCCGGAGCTGGTGGTTAAATCACAGATTTCTGTGTGCACGCGTGTGTGTGGACTCAAAGGCATGGAGGTTTGTGTTAGACAGTGACCCATGTAATCAGTATATTGAGTTTTTTTTTTTTTTTTTTTTAAAAGTGCTTTCTTAATGAAGCATGTGTGTCATTCCTACACGACTTATCACCCCTAGGGGGCTGTGTGTGTGTGTGTGTGTGAAGCTCTTGTGCTCTCTCTCTCTCTCTCTTGACTTTGAGATGCGATTTAAAAGAGTATTAGGATGTACAGTACACTAATGAAAAGAGAGCACAGGACGGTCATTCGCCCCCTGGTGGCTAGAAACTGTTGTAGTGGTTAAAAAAAAAAACACTGAAGTTTGAACCTGGTTAAAAAGAATGTGTGTTTGTGTAAGTTTTAATGCAACTGGATATGAAATGTTTTGTCTTTCATAGCAATCACAGGCAATGACGGAAGTGAATGTATGTCAGACTTTACAGTACCTGAGCTGCGGATTGCAGTGAAAGCAGCAGCAGTATTTATTGAGTCCCAGAGTGCCTTGATGATTATGATGATGGTTTGTGGTCAGCATTCCTGTAGATTTTTCTCACTCTACAGGATTCAAATAGATTTTCTAAAATACACTACTTGTGTGCTACTGGAAGTGTGTGTGTGTGTGTGTGTGTGTGTGTGTGTGCGCGCGCGCGTGTGTGCGTGCGTGCGTGTGTGCGTGTGCGTGTGCGTGTGCGTGTGTGTGTGTGTTTTCCTGAAATGAGATGTATCCGAGGTATGTACAGTAAGAAATGAGTGATGATGAAGCACATACCTGTTTTGATATATTACATCTGGATTATATGCTATATTTGTAATGCAAGTATTGTTTATTTTCTATATATTTTTTTTTTCCAACTGGAAGTGCAATGAAAGCCAAACTACAGACAAAATTTATTGTTGTTTATTTCTCCTTCTTCTAGTGCATGCTCAAGCAAAGCCCTTTAAAAAAGGAGCAACAAGTAGCATTAGTAATCTTTGGCCTGTCTATTGTGTTACTGCATTATGAAAAACAGCATTTCTTTTTCTCCCTCCATTCTGGCTTCCAAAAAACTGTGACAGTAAGTAGATCTGTGATGCTAAATTGCCTCTTGGGCAAATGTAGGAGACATTTTCGCAACCTTCCTCTCTCATACCCGTGCAACATTCCCAGCTTTAATCCAGAGATTTCAGATTTTATGGAAAAAAAAAAATCTTCTTGCTCCTTTATTTTTCTAATGCAAAACTTTATTTATGACCTGACAGTTTTATTATTTGTTTAAGATGGAATATTAGTGTTATATGACCTGTTTATGATGTGTTGGACTGAAATGTGTGTTGAGGGGAGATGAACTGAGATGTCAAGGCCTACTGTATATGCGATGTTTTTTTTTTTTTTTTTTTTTTTGTTTGTTTGTTTGTTTTTGTTTTTGTCGTCCATGCAGAATGTTGGTAATTATTTTTATAAAGAATAAAGTACTGGAGAAAAAACATTTGTCTCTTGCCTTGTTTGGGATTTGTAACCTGCTTAAGAAAACAAGCATTGAATTCCGATGAAGACACGAGGCAGAGGTGCAACCCAGATGAAAAATCCTCCATGTTATTTCCCTTTAGAATGTGATTGTGATTATTTAGCCAATAAACCTCAATAATAAATAAAACGGGGTGGATGAAAAATAACTGCATTAAAAATTGGTAGTAAAGTCTATATTTTTAATTTAAATGTATTGAAACAAATTGTCCACGTACTTTTATTAAAATTTTAACGTAGGCACTGGTGGCGTCAACCAGTTTCCTCAAACGGCCAGGGATGGAATGAACAGTCTTCTGAAGGTAGTCGTTAACCCTAGGACGTTTCTGAGAATCTCTTGAATCCATGGCTTCAAGTCCTCCAGAGTTCAAGGCTTTTTTTCTGTACACCTCGTTCTGTGTGTGGCCCACAGGATAAAAATCCCATGGAGTGAGATCTGGACTTCCTGGAGGCCGTTCATGAGGTCCACATCGTCACAGGCATGTCCTGGAAAATGTTGGTCTAACCATCTTCAGTGATGCTACAAGTTCTATCGCCATTAAATATTGCCTAGTTAATTTTCACCCTGTATTTAATGTGCACTTCATATTTTATTTAACTATTTTATACGGGGTTTTTATTTGTACCCGCTGTGTATAATATATATATATATATATTTAAAAAAATATATATAAAAGTGTCTGACACTTTTTCACTGTGCAAAGTTTTTTTTTTCCACTGAAAACTAGATGTAATGAAAATATCTCGCCACCAGGGGGAGCCGTCAAGTATATCAAGTGCATGATACTATCAGCACCGCTGTTGTACAAACTTCAAACAAGAACCTTAAAAATATCGAACTCAACATCAAAGTCAACTCTGTTTATTAGCATTTTTTATGGCTAAATTGAAACATTGACACAATAATCAAAAATAAATTCCCCTGAATGAGCAGTAAACAGTTTCAGGCTTAATCTTACAAACCACATTCATTTAAACTAATACAGAGAATTCCAGCGCACGCACACACACACACACACACACACACACACACACACACTTGAGTATGATTATGATATTTAGAAAAAAAATCAACATGGTTAAAAATGGTTTTACTGTGTAGAGAAAGAAAATGAGGAAAGGAAAATGTTCATGATTTTGTTACGGATGTCTTCAGAGTGTCAACAGCTTTGCTGAAATTTCATTTTTCATATTTCAGTATCAATTTAAGAGATGAGATTTCTTCTGAACCCACACAAACACCTTTCTCGTCGGTGAAAGTTTAGACGGTTCTGCTTGATGAAGAGAACCGGGTCTCTGGTGCTGACTTTACCCAACTTTTCCCCTGTGTGTCAATCGCTGCTAAAGCCTTTCTGAATTGGGGAAGGAAACCAAAACACGACCCAGTTCTGACCTGAAATAAGGCCGCCCACCTCCTGCCCTGTTCCGCCCTCACACGGTCCTCTGGTTAATTTATCACCGTCTCTTAATTATTCACACACCTTTGTGTGTGTTTGTGTGTGTGTTTGTGTGTGAGTGAGATGGAGACACCAGCAGCCGGTGATCATGGGAGTGTAAGAGGATCTACTGCTACTGATATACATACGATATCTGAGAAAGATCTGGACTGCTGTGTAAACAGTATACAACATGATGAGCATTTTGTTTTTCTAATAAAGAGTTTTTAAAGAGTCTTTTCATAAACAGATGAGGGACAAATCGATGCACTTAAATGGCAGTTTTGTGACTGAAGTTGACGTCGCCATTGACGGCCTTTTTAATTTCAAATAGAAGAACATTTCTTATGGTCTGACATGGACACCTGAAGAATTCACACTACTTTAAAGCAAGGCTACTCCTACGTCTTCCTTTTATCCAGTGTTTAGTCTCACCTGAATACTGTAATTTCTCTAAAAGCTGCTACTACTGTACTGTATATAATGAACACCCTGTAAACACACTCTGTACTGTTTGTCTTTGCTCTTGTCTGAGTTATTATCCCACTATCCGGTGTGACCCAGACGAGCTTTTCCATTCTGAGTCAGATTTTCCCTCCAGGTTTCTTCTCACACACTCCTGTCACCTCTGTCTTGTTCTCTGCAAAACTTCTACAAATTAAATTGAAATGAACCAAAGACACACATGGAATTCTGCAGATAGCAGATGTCCCAGATTAGCGTCATTCCTCAGCGTGAGCTTTTGTGCCACAGGTCGAAGCAAGGCACGGCGTGTAATCGCACGTACTTCTGGCCACCCGAGGAGCACTCGAGGCAGCCGTAGACGGTCTCCCGGCGCTGGTGAGACTTGCTGCAGAGAGCGCACAGGCCTTTGGGGATGTTGTGGTTGAGCAGGTTGACTCGCGTGTGCTTGTCCTCACGCAGGTACGACGAGGACAGGTCAGTCATACTCACCGCCTTCTCGTAGTAATCGCCGACGTCGTCCATGTACAGGTCAGAGTGCGTGAGCTCTTCGAACGTTCTGTCATCTGTGAATAAAAGGAAGGACAGTGAGCCATACTTTGTGTAATGCTTTGTGTAATGATTCATTAATTATTATTAAAGACTATAAACATTATTATATATATCGTGTACATGTTCAGAGGTGGCGGGTAACTATGTTTACTTCGTCGCTGGACTTTGGTACAGTTTTCACATATTTGTACTTTACTTAAGGAGTTCTATTAGTGGATACTTCACTATATCCTACAGCAAATATCTGTACTTTCTACTTCACTACATTTGTGCAGGGTGTTGCGTTATATAACACCAGTGGTGTGTAGCATTTGAACATGTAATATCATCATCAGCAGACTGTTATATCTAATTCCGTGATTCTCTCTGTGAAATCCTGAATCATGTAGAAGGTGTTTGAAATAAGAAAAAGCTGGTTCACACTCAGGAAACGCGGAGCTAGAAAGAGAGAACAACGCTTACTCCATGATTACTAGCTAATACCAGCTCAGTACTTTTGATACTGAAGTACATTTATAGGTAAATACTTTTGGACTTTTCCTCGAGAACAAATGAGCAATTCTTCTTTTACTTAAGTAATATTTTGTTGTTTGTATGTGTTGCACGGACACACTGTGAAATTGTCTGAGCCATTTGAAATCACATATGGAATTTGCACAATAATAATGGATTAAAGACTTTACAGACCTTATGGAAAAGGGTCTCTGGTCCAATCAGACAAACATGCAGCATTATGGACTTGGTACAAAGTGCTACATTTGGCAGAAAATCAAAAATCACATCACCCTGACAACATCATCCTGGTAGTGACGCATGGTGGTGGTAGCATCATGTTCAAGTTACTCACATTTTACCCAGGTACTGATTTTTGCTGGATGGACTTCTCTTGGTAAAGTCATGACTGTGCATATTCTGTGAGCACAGTTCTAACTAATTTCAGGGTTTCACAGTGATGAAATAAATGCTTCCTGTAAACAATCACAATGTTTAAATTCTCAAATCGAACTTCATTCAAGTGCCCTTAGCTTTGATTGCAGTGCGCAACATGGTGCTGAATTCATGTGTTAAAAAATTATTTCTCATGCTCCCAGAACCCCAGGATCATATCATCTACTACTAATTTTCAAAGGACATGTATCACGTTACCTGCTCTGAAGGGGTTCCCGTAAATGATTCCTGAAAGGAACCTTCGCAGCCTGCCGACTGAAAACCTCCCGATGAATCCTCTGAGTTGCCCGCGCATCTGTTCTCTCTCAAAGCCTCCAACTGACTCCGGTGCTACACAGATATCTGTTTAGACGGAGGAAAGTCAGGCTGGAGAACATTAAATATTCTGAGCTTGTGATACACAGCGGCTGGTGAAGGAATGGCTTAGTTTATAGCTACTACAACGTAAGTGATAATTCAAACAAACATTCAGACATTCTACAACTTTACCCGTGAGTAGAAACGGATGAAAATCTAGGTATCCAGACAGCCATCAACTTACCGAGACTTCCATCCAGTCGCACGTAAAGGTCAAATATGCTGAAGGCTATGGTGGTGTGGGCGGGAATTACAATGGCTTTGTCACGCCCCTTGGGATTATGAATGTCATCTATCTGAAACTACAGGAGAGACGTGTGAGTGAGCCTGTGTGTGTGTAGTCTTAAGTGATATTGTATGATTGTGTGCACTTGTTTACACGCATGGTAGTCCCGTGCATGCCCGCATGGACGGTGAGGGAACACTGTCGAGTGGTGCGGATGCTCTCCATGACGACACACAGGACGGTCCGTCCGCTGTCCTTCGACTGACGGATCAGACAGTGATCCAGGTCGACTTTCCTGGAGAGATATACGGAGAGAGAGAGAGAGAGAGAGAGAGGGGTTAGGAAATTGATTTAGACACATATCAAACAAGAAACTTGCCAATAAGCAGACAGTTGGTGTGCCAAAGTTTGCACACCCCTACTTCAAAATGCATTTCCAAATAACTTAAAGACTTTTCCAAAATTTTGTAATAAAATAAAAGCCACAAATCCTTGTCACTTGTCACATCCACTACCTCAAGCTCAGCTCCCTCAACAGGGTCGGAACCTCCACCTCGTGTTTGGTCACGACCCCGAAGGAGGCTTTGACCGCCACCGAGTGTGAACCGCTGATGTTGACGCCCACTTCATGAATCAGATGGTTACCCAAACGGCCGTTTAGCGACACGTCTGACTTGTCTTCATAGTTGAGGAGCTGGTAAGAGGAGACTCCTGATATAGAGAAACAGCTCGGGTTACACCTGCCTTATAATAAATTCACGCTTCAGATCTGCAGATCTGTTTGCATCCAGGTTGTAATGATGTACTAATGTAATTAGCGACAGCTTGTCAGAGCAAAACTCATTAACAAAAACATGTTTTGGGTTTTAAAGTGGGATTTAAGTGTGAAACAGTTTAATAAACCATTAAAGCAATATTAGATAATTATACAACATCAATGCAACATCAAATCAAGTCAAGCAAAAACATGTTCCTGTTGCATTCTTGGGTCACCATAAAGTATTTCCCTTGACTGTAGTACAAAACTCCAGACTATACCACCAGAAACACACCACATATAATCAGAACCCCATTTAAGGTCATTAAAACTCCTACTGTACCTGCGGTGATCTCCTTCTCTCCCACCAGTATGTCCTTGAGTGAGAATGGTGTTGAGCCATATTTATTCTTCTTAAAGAAATGCCTGCTCTTCTTCCTGGTCACCAGGCTGAGGGGTTGATATCGGTCGGCCTCGCTCAGGCTCGGGACGGGAATCAGCCGCCCGGTGTCTCCCACCTGCTTTACAAAGTTCTTAGTGGCTGCTGCGAACATTGCAGAAACTCATGACTCGACACGTAGAATCAAATCAAAAGTAGTCCCTCTTTAACATTTAGAGGGTTAGATGGTATCAATATGTGCAGCATGTTTGCGTCCAGATGGCATTAATGAGAGGAGAAGAAAGAAAAAGAGAAAGAGAGCCTCCTGTGGCCACTCAGCCACAAGTGATAAATAATGAACAGCCCAAAGAAAGGTGATAAGCCCGTCCTGGCAAATGGGGTGTGCTCTTCTTCCATGTCTCGTCTTGTCAGCTTTGGACTGCATTTAACCTACATTATTACAAGTGTAGTAATAAACAAATGTAAATTACATTTATACAAATGTTCTAGTCAAACTTGGATTTGGGATAAAAGTATGATGATGAGACTCTACATTTACTGTAAAAGCTGCAGTTGTTTCTGATAAATTGGGACTTTTCCGGTGAATGAAAGCATAAAAGCAATTGACATTTACAGCATGACTCTTAGCCGCAGTAAAACATCTGATCGTGCAGTCGTTCCCGTGAACATTCAGCAAGTCGAAAACGCCTGATCCTTGAAAATCGACATCGCAGAAGAGACGCATCAGTCTTTGGGAACTGTACACGCAATCATTTTACACACTACAGGAACTCAGCTTGGAGTTATTGTCACATCCCCTGTAAAGTCCTGACCTCCAAGCTCCAAGCCATTTCCACATGTTTGGACCATTAAAGGAGATCCTGGGAGGCCGGTGTTTCATATGTGAAGCAGGCAGTCTGATCATGGCTCTGGTGTACTGAGAACACTTTCTACGTTAATGGTATCCAAGCACTAGTGAAACACTGGGATAAGTGCATTAGTGTAGCAGGGGATTATATAGAGAAATAAAGGGAGCTTTTACTCTCAGAACTGTGTTCTGTAATTCTTTACAATCAAAAGTCATGTTTTTACTTGTATATTGAGAATATGGTGCATGGAACGAATTGTGAAAACTGAAACGAATCCATGTCAGCTTAATTTTGTGGAAATTTTATTTAACTGTATGAATCAGGTTGTTGATTATTTTCCTAAAACCGCGCATCACTAAGTGTTTGATTATCCTTATCTAAAACGACATTTTTGTCAAATTAGAAGCAGAAAATTATACATTCAAAGAGGAATTATAGTGATCTAACAGGCCACATTTCCTGTGGGATTATCATCTGTAACATCTGCTCTTCTGATTCTGCTAAAGCGAAATGTTAGATATAAAATCTTGGTCTGTTAAACTAATGAGTATAGACACTAGGAAGGAAATGCGTTTCACAAAATGTACTTACATTACATATTATACTGTAAGTTCAGAGTTCAGAGCGGAGATCCTATTTTCTTTCTCCTTCTTAGAGATTTATACATGGGGGGAAAATACATATAATACTGTACATGATACATTTTTAGGAAGTAAGTATAAATATCGTAAAATGTAGATGAATTACTATGCTGTAGACCCACCGCAGAACGCTGGTCTTTTACAACAACACTCCATTCTTAAAAGGCCAAAAAAATCCACTATTTATGGAATAAGTGGCTCACACATGACCTCATGTGGCCCTCCTTGTAATTTCACTATTGGGTGGAGAAAAATAAAGTCAAATCCTGTTTGAGGAACATTTTGCAACATGTGTGTGTGTGTCTGAAAGAGCGCTCTCACAAAGCAGTGTCTGTACAGAAAACAAGCAGAGTTTACACTGCTTCATTGTGGGCCACGTCTGGAACATCCCTGAGGTCAGAGTGTTAGTCGGGCGGTGGTGACGATAACAGAGGTAAATAGGGTTGTGTGCTCTGCCAGATAGCAAATTACCTAATTTAGTACACTCAACAACTGGGAGGGGAGAGAGGGAATTGTGGGATGGAAATTTAAGGCTGTTCCTGTCCAACGTTGCACAGGAGCTATGTGGAAAGAAGCAAGATCACAGAGAGAGATAAATATCGAAGGTTTATAAAGTGATTGTGCCCTTTGGAAAAGAAAGCAAGTCCAACCTAAATAGCCACAAGTTCTAATAATGCCTACTTTTTTTTTCAAAAAGGGTGTGCGGAAAGTATGCTGAAAATAGCTACAGGTCATACCGTAACTGTCTGAGCTCAGCTGAATGTTCCCCCGAGCTTAAGCTGTGTTTACAATTCCTCCACATGGATCATCAAATGTAGCCACCGGGCCATCACCGCTGATTACATACGAAGGTGCACCCAAAAATAAAGTGATGCTCGGGTACGAATGAAGGTATTTCTTACCTCTTAGCAATAAAACACTTGACGGGGTGATATGTTCTCCTCCTCTTATCTGTTTAAAGTTATATTTCATGATATGGAACGTCCACAGAACATGTTCTCACTTGTGTAGTGATTTGTAGTGAAAGTCTGTGAGCTGCTTTTAAAGAAAATTATTCAACGCTGTCTTCTAACCAACCAGATTCTAGATTTCAATTTTAAAAAAAAATGAAACACAAAGTCTGTAAACAGGACCTGAGTCACAGTCCCTGCAGTGAGTTAGTAAGAAAACAGCACAACTAACAACTCATGGATGATTTGAGCAGGGATTCCTCTGATGTGAGTCCCGATTCCACCGAGCCTCCGCATGTCCTGGACATCACAGCTGCTTTTCTCCTCTTCCTCTTATCTACCCTCCTTCATTCCACCTGTGGCCGGGGCTCAGGAAGCCGGGTGATATATTTCCATCCTTTAGCACCTCACTAGAACACAGCTGTTTTTGGCATCTCTGGGCATTAAGGCAAACTGTACACTGTACACCAAAAACTGCATACAGTACTTTATAGGAAAATCTTTACGGATCAGGGTACTTAAAAGATTTAAAGTTTTAACTTTGTGTTAACCAAATCATAAAAAAATATGATTTTAGACATTTAGACATCAGGATTGCCTCCGCCCCCTGAAAGAAATACAACACACGCACTATGTAATGTCTAGGACATTTAAAATCATGCAACAATACTTTATTTCATGCTGCTTTACATTGTTAGGTTTGTTTCTGTGGGCTGTAATTCAGACCGCAAGCTTTCAACACAGTTTAAATAAGGAGACTAACATGGCACAAAACATTCACTTCCTCCCCCCAAAAAAAAACATTTCTGTGTTTGTCTGTTTTTTTGTCTGCAGGAATTCTTGTTTGTGAAAGATTCCTGTACGTAAATAACCTCCTGGCAGAGGCAGCCATGTTTTGGTATAAATTGTTCTAAAAAGCAGTATTCAGTTGGTCAGCACAGTTTTTTTTATTTTTTTTTTTTACGCCGGATCCCCATCTTGATGAAACCTGCCCATTTTAGCCGGGCTTAGGACCTTGGCCAAGGGCTGGGATTTGGGCATTGGCTGGGAATCAAACCCAAGCCTTCCGCATAGCAGGCGAGAGACACCTACCACTGAGCCATCAATAACCGTAACAAGGGGTATTCAATTAAATTTGTATTTTTTTCCACAATATTCCTTGCTTACTTGTGTTCATTGTCTCTGGTTCATTAATGTTTCAAGTATTTGTGTCAGTGCACTGAAATTTGGGTTCTTCAGCCCCCTTTGAGAAAAAAAAAACACTCAGCATGTGGATGGGTGATTCAAAAATAACCCCAACGTATAAATGTGTGTGTGTAGGTGTGTGTGGTTATGTGAAAGTGTGTTTGAATGTGTGTGGGGCACTAAAGTCCTTCCTAGGGTGTGTTCCTGGGTCATTCCTATGATATGCATCAGATCTACAGAACTAACCTGACTGAAAGTGGTTAATGAAAATGAATGAATGAATAAAGGACTTTGCCAGAGGTTTTTCATGAAAAGAATGTGTTATCATACATGGTATCAAAAATGTCACCACAGATAAGGGAAACCAACACAGTGGATTAATAGTTAGCGCTGTCGCCTTGCACCACCAGGGTCGAGGATTCGATTCCCACCTCGGGTCTGTGTGCGTGGAGTGCATGTGCTCCTCATGCTTAGTGGGGGTTCCTCCGGGTACTGCGGTTTCATCTCACAGTCCAAAGACTTGCAGATTGGGCTGATTGGCTTTCCCAAATTGCCTGTAGTGTGTGTTTGTCTCTTGGGATAGGCTCGGCGACCCTATATATACAGGATGAAGTGGTATAGACAATGGATGAGTGAGTGAGTGTACAGTAGGTCCACATGAGATGTTAAGTAACCTTTTGTTTTGAAGGGTGCCAATAATTCTGAAAGTCTGTATTAACTTAGTAATAGTAATAAGCATACAATAAAATGTTAACTTAGTGACTTTGACTCTGTTGCTTACTGTATATTCACACTTACATTACATTACATTACGCATCTTATCCAGAGCGACTTACAGAAGTGCTTTGAAGTTTGCGTCATTGGATACAATGTTACTGGTGTAACTTTGATTGTTGCTTTTATGTTCTGGGCAGCTTTAGATGTCTAAGCTTCAGGTTGAGGAGAGATTTAGAGAGTGGCCGGAGTCATGGTGAGGGAGGAGGCTGTCTGTCTCTCTCTCTTTCTCTCTCTCTCTGGTGTCTCGCAGTGTGTGAGCAGCGCCTGAGCTGACTGAGCAGACTGAGCGGAGCACACCGGCTCCCGGAGAACAGCGGGCATCCAGCGGACATCTCTAAAGTCCTGTGAAGCCCCAAAAAGAGGAATAAACACCCCTCTCAGGTTGGAGTGTCGCGCGAGGGGGTGCGAAAAGAATGGCCATGTCTCGCGCCTCCAGGACGTGCGTGTGGCTCGCGCTCTTCTCGACGCAGGTGCTGTGGGTGACGTGCAAGAAGGGTGAGTATACAATTATAACTACTGACCTTATTAAAGATATGGAACTAAATGAATAATGGATTAGAACAAACGTGCTGTTTTATGGATAGGAATTATATATGTATTTTTTAAGAAAATTATTTTTACACAGGTCTATCAAAGGTATTGAGTATATTAAAGATAAGATAAACCTTTATTGTCCCACCAATAGGGAAAGTAAAAAAAATTACTGCATCAACAGAGAAGAAGAGGAGCAAAAAAAAAAAAACTTTTTACACTATAGACAACAAATAGACTCTAGACAATAAAAAAAAAAAAACCTGAGATTAGTGCTGATTGTACAGCCTTACAGCAGAAGGAGATTATTATTATTATTATTATTATTATTATAATACAATAGCTATGGTAGTGTTATTTATTTATTTTTGTTTGTTTAAATGTCTGTAATGCTTAGCACTGTCACCTTGAATCTCTAGGGTCTGGGTTCAGTTCACGCTTCAGTGTCTGTGTGCATAGAGTTTGCATGTTCTCCCTGTGCTTGATGGGTTCCCTCATGCAGATTAGAATAACTAAGCGTTCCCAAATTGTGTGAATGTGTGTGTGAATATTCACCGGAGGTCCTACCACAGTCGTGAAAAAAAAAAAAAAGAATAAATACAATGATCACCATATGGGCCTCCACAGTCCCTAGCTGGACTACAGAGGTGCCTAGATGGATGGATCTATACCTTATTCCATATCCAATACTAAAATCATACATAGACTTATATATGGCGTATAGTGATTATCACTGTCGCTTTGCGCCTCCAGGGTCTGGGTTCAATTCCTGCCTCAGGGTCTGTGTGCATGGAGTTTGCATGTTCTTCCCATGCTTTCTGAGTTTCCTCCTACATGCAGATTAGGCTATCTACGCAAGGTGTGGGAATGTTGACCGGAGATCCTACCATTATCATAAAAAAACTGGGAATAAATACAATGGTAATCACCTGACCTCCACCGTCCCTAATTGGAATACAGAGACTCCAAGATGGATGGATGGAAACTCATATATACATGAGGTTTATATCTCCATATTTCTTTATGTACAGCCCGTACAAACAGCAAATATTTTATAGTTGTTTACACATTTCATCATCTTTTTGGAATGTGCCTGAAAGTATTTATACACACCCTTGAGGCTTTTTGAGAACTCAGACACAGAGTATGTGAAGGAAATTTGAACAAACGTGGCTCAGAAAATCACAGCTGTAAACAGTTTTTTTCTTTTCCTCATTTGGTACTTCAGCACATTTTTCTGTGTTTTGGCCGCGATTTTTAGAGAACGTCGGAGTTCTGAGTAACTCTGTGGTTTCCAGGCTAATATTTTGGTTGGGTTTACCTGCCTCATGTAGACGCACTACCAAACCGACAGATGTGCGACCATCTGGGAAAAAAATAGTGCTCCAGGTAAAGGGCAAGTGGATGAGCGCAATGTGTGCAATCACAAAGAAGCTTCATTATGAGGCCTGAATCTGTGATTAAGTGGAGCATCTTCTGCGCCTAAAGAAGGCCCTATTCATACTTATTAAACAAATCATTATTTCTGCTCCACCATGAACAACTCTGACCTCACCAAGACAGAATAAAGTACTACAGCAATTTGTTTATTTCCCTGAACTATTTTGAAGTGTTTTATGATGGACAATCCCAGGCCGTGGCATTTTGCTAAGACAAATGTTTATTTGCAGAAACACTTTTCCGTAACTGTCGAACGCTTCCAGAATTGGACTCAGACGATGGTGGTTTTGGTGTCTTCTGAGTCGATGCTTATTTGAGATTGAGGCTCTGGAGAATGAGAGGTTTCTAACAGGCCTGTTTTTACTGATGCCAGGTTTTCAGAAGCTGCCAATTTTGGTTAACGCTCTCTCCCGGAGTGGAGAAACGGGACACACCCTATCATATAGTCTGCTGTGTGAATCCCAGCTTAAAGGAACATATGTGTAGTGTGGTGTTAACTCGCTTTCTAACTTGCTTCCTTATTTAAATGAGAATTATTATATAAAGCATGTGTGTGTATTAACCTGTATTAACATCCTACACTTTTGTGGCCTGCTCTCACGTTAATTACAGATGATTGATCTGTTTGGAGTTGAAAGGAGTTTCCTTAAATATGAACTAACAATTATATGATTTTATATCATAATATTTGCAATTTGCTTCAAGTATGCATCTTAGAGACATCAATATAATTTGGATCAGAGCGGAGGTGAGATTCGAACCTGCCACCTTGGGAAGCCTTTTTATTAACTTTTGTAAGGAGTCACCAGTGTCAGTGTTCAGACAAAAACGGAAAGATTTCAGGACTGCAAGTTTTACATTAACTTCAAGAGAAGATTTTCCAAGGTGTGTGTTAACTCTACACATAACTATAAATGGATAAAAACGTATGACGTAATCTTTAAAGACCTGCTGTGGTATCCGAGTAAATAAAACACTTTCAGACCTGCAGAACGTCGGGGTGTAACCGGAAATTTGCTTGAATATTTTCCTCCAACTGCATGCTAGATTTTTCTCAACCTGGTTGTTGTGCTGTGACGTTAAACCAAATTATTTAGCATGAAAGTTACATGATTTTTTTTCCAGCATATATATATAAAAACCCTCTCGTGACCGTCACGCTTGAAAGGTTTTATGGAAAGCAGGAAACTGTTAATCATGTGCTTTAATTCGCTGACAAACTGTGTGTGGAGAAAATAAGGCGATTAGTTAGTTCTGAATAAAATAAACTTTGTGTCTGAATTTTAAAGTGTCTCATGCATACTGCAGAATCATGAGGCTCATTATGTCAAACGCTGCATGCAGATGTGGGAGGGTGTGGCTTTTTCTTTCAGGCAGAAATAAAACTTGCCAGCAGGCAGAAGTTAAGCTGAACGTATAATAGAGGGCTTTGTGGTTTTCCCCAAAATAACATCTGCACTCTCCCACTTAATTGGCACGTTGCAGTTGACTATTTTTTAAAGCATCGCAAAGATGCAGTTTCATATACAGTATGAGCGCTAGCACAGCAGGTGCTTAGTGTTGTGGCAAATATTTCTTTGAAGTTTCTATGAAGCTTGTGCCGGGTTTGTGTCTAATGCACTGGTGTGACGATCTTATAGGTAGCAGTAAACCTGGTTAAGTTCGCCTGGAATAGGGTTGAATATGATTTTCTGCTACGGATAAAAAGCACCACATTTACGATGAAAGTGAAATCCTCTCTTGAGTCTCTGATGAGACCAACATGGCTTATTTTCTCTCTGATCCGTCGTCTCGCCGAGCGCCAGGCTGAGAGATAGATCTGTCTGGCAATGAGCCATAAAATCACAGACAAACCCAGATTACATAGTTTATAAAGAGACACAGAGGCTGTCATCTACTCAGTGTGTGTGTGTGTGTGTGTGTGTGTGTGTGAGGACATTTTGTGGTGAGAGTGCTATGAGATGAATGCTATGCACTTTATTTTTTCTTTTTCTCAAATTCCTCCATGCATCAGTGTTTGAGAGCCACTGATTATCCTGAGATAATACCAGTTATCACTCACGTCTTCATTATTTTATTTAGAAGCCTGGCATGTATAATTGATTTTTCACACCAACGCTTTAATCTGATTTTAAAAGATCACATGTCTTTTACTAGGCCTGGATCAGGATTTGTAATAACAGGGGTTTGGAAATGTTTCTACATTTGGAAATTCTGCTTCTAAACTAAGGCCTGCTTTCATGCTTGGTGTTTGTTCCTCAACCACCAGCTCATTTTTTTTTTTTTACCTGTAACTCATGTTTTTATGGGAAAAAGTATTGGGTAAACATTTTGTAGTCATGGAAAAGCTTACAAACTAGAAAGTCTATTTTTAACATCTAGTGACAAAAAAAAACTGTTTTATGATGAATATTCAATAGGAATCACTAGAGGTCACCTTTGGTTACCATGTAGGTGCCTATTTGATTTCTTTGTGATTCTGCAATTTCATAAATTATCATTTTAATTTAAAACCTTGAACAATGTACAATGGGATGTTCAAACCAAACCGGGACTTGATGGAATTTCTGGTAAATAAAGGCGTCAAAAAGTCTGTGAATGACGATCCTGGTCGATGTGGCTTGGAGCCCACTGCAGCTGTTCCTGTGATCATTCAGCAAGTGGAACGCCTGACGCTTAAAAATCAACAGATAACTTGTGATTAATTTGCAGAAGAGACACATCTGTCTGTGAGAATGGTACACACAATCATTCACCAACACCACTTGTACATTACAGGAACTCAGCTGGAAGTTATTGCCACGTCCTCCGTACAGTCCTGATCTCACTCCAGGCCATATCCACTTTAAAGGAGTTCCTGGGAGGCCAGACTTTCAAATGTAACTTTGCTACCTTGATGGTATCCAAGCACAAGTGAGACACTGGGATAAGTGCATTAGTGTAGCAGGGGATTATATAGAGAAATAAAGGGAGTTTTTACTCTTATAACGCTTATGTTTTTTGCTATTCTGCGCAATCAAAAGTCCTGGTTTGACTTGAACACCCATTGTTTAAACAGATATGTCTAAAATTTTATACCTTGAAATGAAACCTTTGCTTTATCTAAACTGTTAGGAATCTTGTTCAAACTTGTGACAAGCAAATAATTAGCTCCTACCATGCGCCACAAGTATATATAATTTAAACATTTATTTAAAAAGTGCATTTTGGAGCCAGTTACACAAATACGATGCACAATTTTTTTCCCCCTATCTCTAATGTTGAATGTAAACTAATGCATTACTAATATTTCAGTGCTGTAGTGCAGTCTGACTGGGCGAGTCATTTTTATAAAGTAAAGATGCTTCTTTTTGGAATCATATTTGCTATAGTGATAGAGAGGGAGCTTTACATACTCGTGTCCTTTTCTGCTCTTGTTTTAGGTGCTTTAGCTTTAGTTTCTACCACACGATCTTGAACTGTGCAATAGGAAAAAAACATTTAAAAAAAAAATCATTATTAAAGGAGTACTCCAGCAGTTTCAACGTATGACACCAAGTCATTGTAAGAGTGGAAATTTATATCAGATTTAGAGCATGCATGGACAAATTTATACTTTTTTCCTGTCTGAGATTTAAAAATAAAATAAAATTTATTTCATAGTTGCCTGGATGACAGTAGAGCACAATGTACAACTTGGATTAATTATTAAGTTTTCAGAATCAGAAACCCTGACAAATCTCTCTTCTTTACAATACACAGTCACTTTAAGGTTAAATATATCAAGAGAAAATAAAGATTCTATACAGAACTGAATGTCTGTTACATGCGATATGAGGCTGAAACTTTGTCCAGCGACTTACTGACATTTTGAAATAGTGACTTTCCTAACATGCCCCCTTAACCACCAATTAGATATGAAGTTAAACAGGCCCATAGTAATCCACACACACACACACACACACACACTAACCAAAAAGTTGTCAATTTACGAGAATCCAATTTATTATTCTCTAACAAAGCTTTCCTAAAAGAAGACAACCCTGTTCGGTCCTGATTTTACACCAGTTCGCCTCTGGTTTTTCCTTCTGATCAAGACGAAACCTTGATGTGGTTCTCTGTACCGCCTCGCTCACAGTCGCAGCACGACTGCCCCAGCAGCTGCAGAACTTAATCACAGGGTGGGGCAGATTATCCAAGCACCGCTTTAATGAGGGATCTAAAGATCACATGACCTGTCTGTGCAGAAGTAATCCTGGTCATTTCATCTAAAGATCATATCATTTGATCTAAAGATCAAAAGACCTGGATTGCTTCTCACACAGGCAGGTAGACTTAAGGAAGCCATCTTTTCAGACATATATATATTTTTTACATACGTTTATAGGAAGTGTATATAAATGTAGGAGATGTAAATGTGTAAATTCTTAGCATTTAGACACTCCCGCAGTAAGCCCTACAGGAAGAACAGTCTTTCTTCTTAAGCAATACCATACTGAAAAAAAACAACATATATAAGTCACCCAAAAGAAACAGAAAGAAGGTATTTTATCATATCCTTAATTATAGAGCACATTTTTGTACCATAATCTGCAATCCTGTATGTAACCACTAAGTACTAAGTAGAGGTGAAGCTGTAAAAATAGCCAGTGGTTCCAGACAGGTCAGAATTCTTGACTCAGAGCTGCCCCCGCGTGGTGAGAGGACGGCATTGCATTCAGAGATCATTTATACAGTAATAAACTGTTGATCAAGTAACTTTTAATTAAGAATGATTTATAAACAGGAAGTGAAATTAGGCTTTTGTACAAAGGGCTGGAAACGAAATAAACAGTTTGGTTTAATAAATTAAATAAATGTACTTTAGATTGCATTATTATTGCATTAGTATCAATAAGTATAGCATTATTATACATATAAAATATTTAATATAAAATAAACCGTTGTATAATAAGAAAATAATAATTGTATGTGATTTCATTTCAGCTAATTTCATTGTGGTTTATGTGTTATTGCTAAGTATTTTTAAATATAAATTGCTAAGAGTTTTAAAAATAGTTCTAATATAAGTTGTTAACCAATTGAATACTGATTTCATTCAGAGATCATTATTTAGCAGAATGTTTGTTTATTAAATCTAAGGTGTATTTTTTTCTCTTTAATAAAATGCTAAAAAATGACTTACTGTGTAAGATAAATTTGGAAAATAGGTAATAAAATCATATTTCTATGTATACTTGTTTTTTTTTGTTTTTCAAATGTAAGTATTTTACAATTATTTAAAGTGCTGTATTTATTGGCCTATATGATTTAAAATAATTACCTGTTATAGCTGAATGTCAGTTCAAATGAAGTTTTCTTTTACGATTTTGTGCCAAGAGAAAGATGTTAAAACATAAGGAAAGACTTACAGCTGACTTGATCTTAATCATAAAGCTTATTCACATGTAATTACATGTTATGATTCAGGCTTTAAATATAGTGCCTTGCTTAAAACGTAAAAGGTTTATGAAACCCTTTGAGCCAGCAAATTTTTAAAAATCCTACATCTCATTGTCCTTCGTCTCTTCCTTCAGCTTTACCACAGACTCAGTCCGGCTGTAAGGAGGGACATGTGACTCACGAACCCAATGCCATTTGGAAACCCGATCCATGCCGGCTCTGTGTGTGTGACAATGGCAACGTCGTGTGTGAGGACATCCGCTGCGAGCCTCTCAAAGGGTGCGAGCATTTCTCTGTCCCGGACGGAGAGTGCTGCCCTGTGTGTGATAGATTCGCCAGTGCTCATGGACGGATCGGTGAGCAGTACTCACAACACTGTGTTTACTTTGATATAAATATATAATGATGCACATCTAGTGATATACTGTATATTGTCCCGTAGCCTTTAGGATCAGACATTGTTTCTGTGATTTGGGATATGTAAAGGACACATACACGTTTACCACAACTAAGACTGCGTAGAGTTTCCAGGTTTTGGTTTAATGGTGCATTCGCTCAAGGATTTATGAATAGGAAATAAAATAACGTGCAAATTTTTACTCAAAATAAAAAAAAGTTTCATTTAATTGAGCACAAAGGAAGATGATGAATCGGATCAGGTTGTTGATCGGATCAGGTAATTCTATTGTCAAACAACAGAGATTAAATGTATACCACGAAGATTACTCTAAGGGTATTCTAACGCATCAAATAATCCATTCTCATTAAATCAAATTATATAACAAAACAACTCATTTAACTAAATATATTTTTGTACATGAACATAGCTGTACAATTACTTTTTACTTTACTTTTATTGTGTGTATACACATACAAACATACAAACATACATACATACCTATATACAGTCACCAAATATATAGTAAGGACATTGTCCTTGGTCTATATGATTATAAGGCATGATCGTCTGGATTGAAGAATTGCCTGCTTTTTTGTAGTGTGTACTCCGAACCCACACCATAACCTATCACCTGTCACTACATCATCATAACTATTATTATACTATTAAAACCAGTTACTACACCATTATAACCTGACATCACATCATCATAACTAATTAGGGCCAAAGCACTATGACATTGGCCCTAATTCGTCATAGTGTCTGAGGGCCCTTAAGAAGAACAAGAGGAACTCAAATAGTCATGAAAATTGATTGGAATCTGCTGCCATTAGGATGCCTGAGAGTCTGGGACCTGGGCTTGGCTCATCGATGATGCATTGAGGAGGCAAAATTGAGGAGGAATTTTTGACATCTCAAATGGGTTTGCCTTAATCTTGTGCCAAAAAATGGTTAATAACTTTATGTGTGTAACATCATAGTGAGTGACATCACACTGAGTGACATCACATTGAGTGACAATGAGATGCTTTTTTTCCCCAACATGTTTTTTTGTCATGTTATAGCAGTCCGTTCACAGATCATATTTTAAAATATTTTTTACTATTATAACCTGTCATTACATCATCATAACCTATTTTAAATTCTATGGTATCCATATGATTATATAATCAGTTACTACACCAAAATAATCTGTCATCATATAATCATAGTCTATTATTATAACCAGTTACTACACCAGTATAATCTGTCATTATGTCATCATAACCTATTGTTTTTATTATACTAATATAATCAGTTACTACACCATTATAACTTGTCATTACATCATAGCATATTTAAATACTATGATAACCAGCTACTTCACCATTATAACCTGTCATTACAGCATCATAACCCCTTATTATTATACTGTTAGAACCAGTAACTACACCATTGTAATCTGACATTACTTTGTCCTAACCTATTATTACAACCAGTTACTACACCTTTATAATCTGTCATTGTATCATCATAACATATTAAAATACTGTGATAACCAGTTACTGCACCATTGTAACCTATCATCAGATCATCATAACCTATTATTTGTATACTATTTAACCAGTTACTACACCATTATAATCTGTCATTACATCATCATAACTATACTACTGTAATCAGTAATATATACTGTAATTATGACCTATTAGTATATAATTAGAACCTTTTACTTTATCATTAAAACATTTTATTTTAGCATTACAATTTGTCAGTATGTCATTGTAACCCTATATTATTAAGACATATTTATTTATTACTATACCACTCTAACTTATTTCTTCACCAATATAATCACTATAACAGTGTTATGGCCCTTTTCACACCACCATGGACTATGTCATATTTATTATTTCACCATTATTACATTTCAAGTTTATAATTATACATACTATATATTAATGAAATATCACATTTACTAAACTACAACTACTACCCTTTCGCTTTCTTTCTTTACGTTTCAGAGGTAATGGCATACAAGGTAAGCACATGCATGAAAGGCTACATTTTATTATGCAATCATTTCAATTCTAAATAGTTTTGTGGTTAGAGAATGTGCTGTAATGGAAATATAACTCTCTTGAAATTTAAGGGTGAAAAAGGAGAACCAGGAGATATTCCTCATGTAAGTGTCAAAAGTAATCAAATTACTTATTGAGAATACATGTTGATTTGGTCTATTATTATTATTATTATTATTATTATTTGCTGTATACCTAAAGTATCCTGTTTATTAATTTATTTATTTGTTTTTATAGATTGTGGGACTGCCTGGTCAACCAGGACCGATGGTGGGATTTTCCACTTTTATCGCAGAAACAAACAACCTAAATGTTTTATTTAATCGCTTCACATTTACACATTTACGGGTTGTATTTTACAGGGAGCCCCTGGGCCAGCAGGACGTCCCGGATATCGTGGCTTTAAAGGAAGAAAAGTAGGTTTCAAAAACATCCTTTTTTCTTATTTATGCTCATACTGTACATCAGTCAGTTGTAGCATGTAAGGCTCTATTGTATTGTGTTTAGACTCGTACAGCGATGACAGGTTTTCTCTTTTTCAGGGCGATGCAGGTCCACCTGGGTTTGATGGGATACCAGGTGTGCCAGGTATACCTGGAAAGCCTGGTCCTCAAGGACAGACTGCATTACCAGGGGTGAGCATTTGAACTCTGTGTGTGTAGCTTTCATGTTCAAATTTGGGTGTGGACAAAAATCTGAATATACAGGTGTTATTCTGAAAGAACTCTGTCCATGCGGTTTATTTAGAGAGTAAATATAAAAATTCGGACCATCATTAGGCTGTTTTGCAATAGTTTTGTTTATAAGTGCACAGCAGTTCTGTGTTTGCTCGGCCTGAATCGGCTCCAAAAGTTACTTTCGGTTTGTTTTCTGTTTGGTTTTTCACTGTGCATACTTAAACTAGTGACAGACCCCCTGAGTGATTCCCTCCTTTCATACTTTACTTGTAAGATCATGAGTTAGTCTCCTAGCGAGGCCATGGCTACACTCAAAAAAATAGCACTTTGGTTGAACATGATTCAATAGTGTACAGTGGTTCCACATGATTACACCACATTAT
>JAQMYJ010000037.1:34639417-34656904 GCA_030014305.1 Clarias laeviceps
CTCGGCCAATCAGCTCTCTCTAGACCTCCGGCTGCGAGAGGTTACAGCATCACCCAGGAATCGAACCAGCGATCTCCATGAACTTTCATTTTAACCGACTACCCAAACATGACAAAAAATTTGAAAAAAAGGTCACATACTGTAGGAAAAGAAACAGCACAGATACACAGGATCATGTGTTTGTATTGTTGTTTTCGGGTTGTTGCCCATTTACACACACCGTTGCTATAACCCAAAAAAAAAAGAGTCCATTTTGAGAGTTATTCACATATTCTGGTAGTGATTGTCTATGCGGTGTTCCCGGCACGTATCTGTGCCTCTTGAGCTTTAAGGGATTTATATAAACATATATGGGTCTCAGGATTGTGCAGTATAGAGTGATATGTCCTTTTTTCAGCAGAACCTAGGCAACATGATAAACTAAATTTTATGGTTGTTTTCAGGTGTTTCTACGACCAAATATAATGCTTTGAGAGTTCTACAATTTTGAGACACCATTCCCATGTTACACTGGTAGTGATAAAATTTGCACGTTATAAAAGTAATGATAACTTTCGTTCTTCCTGGCATACTTACATATCCGAAAACCCAAATGCACAGTTTGATGCCTGAAGTCTCCCCGTTAACACACACCAGCAAGGCTTTCATATAAGCATATATATATATATATATATATATATATATGTATATATGGAAGCCTTGCGGGTCTGTCCCGCTTGAGTTTTAAATTGGTGTGGTTGGCTGGCTTTACGTGTTTTAGAGGAAGCACATTAAAGTCTTCACCTTACTGTTTGGCAAGTGTTAATGACAGGGGAGAGCTGGTTGATGTGTGGGAATTGGCAGGTGACCAAACTCGAGAAAACGAGAGGAAAAAAATATGGTGATAAAAAACTGCGCTTAGAAATCCCCCTAAAAAACACTCAAGCCTGAAACAGTCCTAAATTAATAAATAAAAAAATCACATAAAAAACATTTTGTGTATAACATCTGGGTTTGTATTTTTACCTTGATATATCTTCTGTATCCGTCATATCTCATGTCTACATGAGAGTTCATGGTGAAAGAGTCCGTGCAGACAAAATCCGGTTATTCTTCTAAAGGGTGTATTAGAGGTTTATGGTTCAATTATTAGCTTTCTCATTAGCTCTGCACACTGCGGAATTTGAAATTGTGGAATTCTGACTCTATTTATATGCATATGAGATCTGGAGCGAAAAGGCTGAAGTATTTAGCACTACTTGGTCGATGAGACAGGACGTGAGTGGATGCTCGTGGAATGTGTGAAAGCACAAATGTTTCAACTCAAGTTTAGTTTTTAAATAAACGCTAAATGTGGCATGGCTTTTTCAAGTCAAGGTTTTCTGCGTACTCACTGTTTATAAGGCGGTGTTTAAAAAGTTAACCTCTCTGTATAACAAATTTCTACATTTTCATGGTATTCTATGCGATGGTGTGTTTTACAGAGTGAGTTTGGATCTCAAATGGCTTCAGGCTTCCATGATGCGAAAATGGGGATGCCAGGACTTGTCTCTGGGTCACCTGTAAGTAACAGTCTGAATATCATAAGATTTAAAAGATGTTATGTACACCAGATTCCATTTATCAATAACACACCAATTAATCCAAATCAGGGCGAAGCAGGACCAAGAGGACACCCAGGACCATCAGGTCCACCGGTAAGTACGACACTTATAAGCAGCCTCATGAAAAATATGATATGTACAGTTTTTTTTGACATTGTTAACATGATCTTGGTGCTTTTTTCTGTGTACTACAGGGTCCTATGGGAGCACAGGGCACCCCTGGAGATGCAGGTGATCCTGGACCTATGGTATGATACTGTAGTGCACTTGCAGGACAGTTTAAATTGATCAATTAATACAAGTATTTGTAAAGGTGCAGATGTACGGTATAAGCCTTCAGACTAAATGTCAACCTTGTAATGCTTTAACTATAAGTAATTAGTTTTGTCGTAGTAAAGATCTGTTCGTTTCTTTTGCTCAGGGTTCTCACGGCCCAAGGGGTCCTGATGGTCCTCCTGGGAAACCTGGTCAAGACGTAAGTACATCAATCTGATAAACAGAGCTTATTCTCATTAATGATGTAATGTAATAAAATTATCCATTCTCATCTATTTCTTCTTCTGGTGTCAGGGTGAATCAGGAGAACCAGGAAAGAAAGGAGAAGATGGATTCCCAGGATCACCTGTAAAGTCACTTGTTTATTTCATACAGTACTGTATATTACATACTGTACATATCAGTGTTTCAGCCTGATCCTAACCCAATGATGTTTTCCTTCGTTAAGGGTGTTCGAGGATTCCCAGGATTACCAGGTCAACCAGGAATGAAAGGTCACAGGGTAAGCTTGGTTGCCAATTGATGGAAGGGATTAAATATTAAAAATCAAAATGTAACTTGCACATAATTTACCCTATAAACAACAATTTTATCCTTATTCTGATACTAAGGTTTAAATTCTGAAATCATTTCAGGGATACGCAGGTCAGGCGGGAGCAAAGGGAGAGCGCGGTGTTGTTGGCTCAAAGGTTAGACACACACTTGACAACCGTGAAGCCTACATCATGGTACAGGATGCTGTATTATTTAAAACCTATTTTGATTTCAGGGTGCGTCAGGGAGTCCAGGTTCGATGGGGCTTGTCGGTCCACAGGTATGTAATGATCATTTTGGGCAAATAAAAAAACAAAACAAAAAACTGAATATTCAAAGATATAAAAAAAAGATATCACCAGGTCACGGAGTTCAAATTAACTTTGTTTTTAGGGTCCACCTGGATTGCCTGGAGAGAGAGGTCGGATCGGACCCAGCGGACCTGCGGTGAGATCATTTCTGTCATTCATATAGTTTGACACAGTAGAAAATATTGGAGCTTATACTGTTTCAAAGTACCTTATACTGTGCAGCTACACAGCATCATTAAGATTGAAACCAGCCACTAACAGTGTTTACCAGAGTGTAGTTTGGCTGATTTTCCTTAGTTGTCCTAAGTCGATCCAGGACATTTCTGATTAATGATGGCGTAAAAGTGATTGATACAGTATTTACAGTACAGTGATGAGACTCTTAGCCGCATTAAGACAGTTGAATGGTGCAGGCGTTTTATGGAACGCTGTATGTCCGTGAATGACGATCCCGGCCAGGGTGGCTTGTAGTCCACTGCAGTCGTTCTTATGAACATTCAGCGAGTGGAACGCCTAATACCTGAAAACCAACTCCAAGCCATTTCAACATGTTTGGGTCATTAAAGGAGTTCCTGGGAGGCCAGCGTTTCAGGCAGTCAAATCATGACTCTGGCGTACTGAGAAAACTTTCAGCCTTGATGGTATCCAAGCACTAGTGAAACACTGGGATAAGTGCATTAGTGTGGCAGGGGATTATATTAGGGAAATAAAGGACGTTTTTACTCTCATAACTGTGCTCTTTTATTCTGCACAGTCACAAGTATTGGTTTTACTTGAACACCCCACATAAAAGAAGCATAGCTTTAACTATTTTTAGTGAATCAGGGTAAGTGCACCAAGTTTAAACTAGCTAGCGTTTACTAGTGAAAGTATATTAATCCATACTTTTGTTAGGATTTTTCAGATTTACATCTTTAAGATTTGTTGATTTGTTAATGATATACTGTATGTTTGAAAAAGTAAAACAATACACTAAACATTCATAAAAAAATAAACAGTGTTATTTTTTTTCTACAGGGAAAACGTGGAATGACAGGAAATCCTGGAAAACCAGGTCCATTGGTACGTCAATTTCTTCATCTCTTCTAATATCTTACAACTCTAGCAAACCCAAATTAATCCCATAAACCTGCAATGTATAAATTACTTCATGTTGGTCATTTCATATTTCTATCAGGGTGTCATAGGAATCCCAGGAGCTCCAGGTTTTCCAGGAGGTCCAGGCATGAAGGTTTGCACATGATTGTTTTATTTGTAATGTCGGGTCATTGGTTATTTTAGTCGACTCAGACAAATATTCCTGAAATTATTTCTGAATATAAAATAAAGTAAATGATTGAAATACCATAATAAGTTAATAGAATATTGAAATATCCATTTCTATCCATGACTATTGAAAATGTTGTATTGTGTCTATCCGCAGGGTGAAGCGGGTCCCACAGGCCCTCGGGGCACCAGTGGAGCTCAGGGACCAAGAGGGGACTCAGGAAGATTAGGCTTTTCTGGATCTCAGGGCAAACAGGTGTGCTATGGGTTATATGAGGTTGAGTAAAAGAATTTCCACGCTCTGGCTGTAGAATTGATTTTATTTAACAATTTTCAACTAAATCTTTGCTTTCTGATACACTTTGTCCATCTACCAATATTCCCTCATTAGAAAATGTTTTAGGCTGAGTTGTAATCCACGAATATACTTCTGTCTTCACTTCTTCATCAGAAGTGAATTTGTGTCTTCATAGGGTTCCTTTAAAGGGGACCAAACCTGTGAAAGTCAGAGGTCAGGACTATAGGGAGGATGCTTGCATCGTCATTAAAGATCATAATGCTATTGGATGTCAGTCCTCTGCGTTTAATCCAGAGATTGGGCTTCAGCTCTTTAATAAGCGTCTTACTGTAACGAGAACTGTTGGTTTTTGAACCTTTTTTCTGATAATGTTCCAATACTGACCCTTGAGAATCCCAGAAAACTGTAAGTGTTGATGAATTTCCCAGCTGATGGTTGACTTTTGAACTTTTCTTGGTTGGCGATTAAGAATATTTCTGTTTCATACTCTGCCGTTTACTCTCAGGCTCGTAGTGATAAATCCACACACATAGTAACACATTCACACCTGCTCAGCATTAACAGACAGTGCAGCCAACAGACGTTTTAATATAACCGGAGTTTTGACTTACCCTTGTACTTATGATTTACACTTATAGGCTATAATATTTGAGCATTTTGATAAATGATCTAAATGTGTTCATATCTAGGGTCCAGCAGGTATGGATGGTGCTCCTGGAGCTAAAGGACCATCGGTGAGTCCCAGGCATTTTTACACTTAATTCTATAAATATAATTTTAGATCCAGTGATTAATGTAGTGGTTTTATTATGTAGGGGGCACCTGGTGTGCAAGGACCGGTTGGATTGATTGGTCAGCCAGGACCACCTGGACCTCAGGGAAAGACGGGACCTGTTGGGGCCAAAGGTCAAGTGGTAATGATAAACTTTTTCTTTAACAAAATGGTTTAACAGTCCTACGTAAAAGTACTGGGCCACTAGATATTTTTTAACTTACTTACAAAATCTATGGGATTAGATACTACAGATGTTCATTTTGGTTTGGTTGTAGGGAGAAGCTGGCATCCCTGGATTCAAAGGAGAACCTGGAATTAAAGGAGAAGCAGTAAGTAAATAACATCAGACTAATAGTTGATCGATTACAACAGCTGGTTTAAGAGTTAAAATGAGTTTGGTCTGTGTTTGTGATAAAGCTTGTCTGTGTCACAGGGGCACCTGGGAGTTCAAGGAGAGATCGGTCCGATGGGAGAGGATGGGAAACGGGGTCCCAGAGGAGATCCAGGATCTGTGGGGCCACCTGGTCCTCCTGGAGAGATGGTGAGAGAAATGATTTGCTGAAGTTTCGGACACTTTGTACATCTTTCCATGAACGGTGTAATCTGTTTTTGATCTATATCAATAATGCTTTTGTGTTTAGCTTTGAGGAGAGAAAAAGGGGTAGAATTTATCACCTGAGAGTTGATTATTCTGGTTACAGCACATCCGTAAAACATCTATTCTTACAACACAGCAACTTGCCAATGACTGTGATAGATGGTATTATAGTTATATTTGAAGTTGGAACATCTGTGAAGTTCTTTCATGTTATCGCATATGCTATTAAAGAGTTATAAATAAACAATTTTGACCAAATTAGGTAATCCAATATTGTGGTTGGTCAGTCAAATTTTCAGTATCTCTCTTCATGAAAGTAGTTCAGTTGGCAATCAGTAGGCAACTGATTACAATCAGAAGTGCACTATATGGACCAAATTATTTGCCCAATGAAATTGAATTAAATTACTTATACTTCATTATGGATTTGGTCAATCTTTTTTCAGCTATAACAACTTCCACTCTTCTTGGAAGGTGCTCCACAAGATTTTGGAGTGTTTCTGTGGGAATTTGTCCCCATTCATTCTGTAGAGCATTTATGAGATCAGGTACTGATTTTGGACGAGAAGGCCTGGCTCGCAATCTCCATTGCAGTTCATCCCAAAGGTGCTCAGTGGGGTTGAGGTCAGGGCTCTGTGTGGGCCAGTAAAGTTCTTCCACACTGAAATTATCAAACCATGTCTTTTATAGCACTTGCTTTGTGCATTGGGGGCCAGTCAGGTAGGAATAGAAAAGGGTCTTCCTCAAACTGTTGCGACAAAGTTGGAAGCACAGCATTGTCCAAGATTTCTTGGTAAATTGATGCATTAAGATTGTCCTTCACTGGGGATAAGGGTCCTGATTGAAACACCTGAATTCAATAATTAACAGGTTAGGCCAAATACTTTTGTCCAGATGGTGTTTCGTGGAATCTTCTCATACAGAAGGACATATTTGGTCTTGCATTAAATTGATGTGTTTTCCTGTTTTTAGGGAGCTCCAGGTCTCCGTGGCTTTCCAGGTGCTGATGGGTTACTTGGACAAAAGGCAGGCACCAGTTCACTTTTTTTTTTATTTTTTAACTGTCATCATCATACTTCTATTCCCATGTGTGCATTGATTGCTAATGTACTGTTACTCCAACATCACCAGGGTGCTCAGGGTGAACGTGGTCCTCCAGGCGCTGCCTCGGGTAAAGGTGCTGCTGGTGATCCTGGCCGTCCTGGAGAACCAGGCCTTCCGGGTGCAAGGGTAAAGAACAACCTGTGTGATATTAATTACTGTATGTAAATTAGTTTCACCATAATACTAAATCATTTTTATTGCTTTCTCTTAAGGGTCTGAGTGGTATTGCTGGACCTGATGGACCTGAAGGGAAAATTGGACCTCAGGTGATTCATTTTATCATGTTAAACAAACAAACAAAAAAGTTTATATATACTCATTTTACACATTTATATTAGAGTTAATAAATGCCTGTGAAAGTCCTTCGTATTATGTATGAACCTTTTGGACTGTTCTCTACAGGGAGCAACAGGAGATGATGGTGGTCCTGGACCTGCTGGATCAAATGGCGGCAGAGGGCCATCAGGATCTATGGGTCTGCCAGGCCCGAAAGGCTTCAGTGTAATCCATCATTATACCTTTTTTTTTTAATCATATGTATGATAAAAGATATCACGTTATAATTAACATATGTTATTCTTTTTGTTTATCCCACCAAGGGCGATGCAGGAAAAGCAGGAGAAGCTGGAACACCAGGAGCACCGGGACAAAGGGTGAGATTATTTCTAAATCACAGCATTAGCCTTTAGAAACCGTATGAAATTGAGAAAATTAAGTTTAATTTGTTAAAATGGAAACTGTGCTTTTGTCTCACAGGGTCGCAATGGAAAAGATGGCGAGGAAGGAGCTGCAGGCCCTGCCGGACCACCTGTTAGTGTCATTTCAAGTTGTCATAAAATATCTGTTCCATTTTGTTTTCTTTGTACTATTTGTGAGCAGACTACAATTATGTGCAATCTTGTGCTTTCAGGGTACAGCAGGAAAAAGAGGCGAGCAGGGTCCTCCTGGTCCCATAGGCTTCCAGGTGTGATAAATGATTTGTAACCAGTAATCATTGTTTTCTTACCATCTAACCATCTCCATAGGATCAACTCCTGGCTAAATATGTTTGGCGATATTTTATATTCGTAGCTTTTTTTTTTTAAATAAAACTTTATCTAGCATTATCTGGCTACTATTTGAGGATAAATATTTTCAGCTAGCTGGTTAGTTCATTGGCATAAAATTTGCAGTCTTGTTATGGATTTTTTTAAAAACTGTTAATGTTAGCTAGCATGTTTATGGCTAAATAGTTATGGCTAGCTGCATAGCTAATAATTCTTTTGGGGTTTGTTGAACTACCATTTTAAGATTTGATGTTTTACATTGGGCGCCAAAGTGGTGTAGTGGTTAGCACTGTCACCTTGCATCGCCAGAGTCCGGGTTTGATTCCTGGCCAGGCTCGATTCCCGTCTCTGTGTGCAATGGAGTTTGCATGTTCTCACTGTGCTTGGTGGGTTTCCTCCCACAGTCCAAAAGATATGCAGGTTAGGCTAATTGGCGTTCCCAAATTGCCCGTAGTGTGTGAGTGTGTGTGTGTGTGTGTGTGTGTGCCCTGCGATAAATTGGCACCCTGTCCAGGGTGTACCCTGCCTCGTGCTCTCAGGCTCCAGGTTCCCGTGACCCTGAATACAGGATAAAGCGGTATAGAAGATGAGTGAGAGTGAGTGAGTGTTTTACATTGGGAATTATTTTTGTTTTTGTTTTTATTATTGTTAAGATGTAAGTAAAGTCATTCACACATTAGCTAGAAATTCTTAGATGTTAGGTAGGTAATAGGGCGTATACTGTACTGTACATGCATGGCCATCACAGTTAAATTTGATTGATAATCATGATTTGATCCAATTCAGACTCCTTTTTAGAATTTTTGTTTAATAAACAATGCAGAACAATATGCTTTTTGTTTGTATTAAATTATTATATACTATATATATAATATAATATATTATAAGAATATAAAAATAGTTATGCATTGAATTTTATTATTGTAAACAAACTTCTACAAGCTCAGCATCTTAAAAATGAACAAATTAATTTAATTCCTTCTTATTTAATGTAATTCCTTGTGAATAAATAAACAGAAATTCACAAATGTATATATACTGTATTTATTTTTGTTCATAGTTGAGTAATTTTTTTTAGCTTTGGTTAGTTTTATGAGGTGTTGGTGGTCTACCATTTTAAATAAATGTTTATTTACTTAAATAATTTTAAATGTAAATTATTTAACATTTTTAAATAAATTTGATTAAATTGAACTTATGTTGAACTTACATTTGATTAAACTGAATTTTTACATTTTCACTTCTAAGGGTTTACCTGGAACCTCAGGCCCACCTGGAGAGCCAGGAAAACCAGGTGATGAGGTGAGTGGAGTATTGTCTCTGACAGAATTTTTTGTTTCTATTCCAGTAAAAGTTAATTTTTTTGTCTGTATATTTAAACCATCTTTCTTGTTCTTTTAGGGAGTCACTGGTGAAGAAGGTGCTGCTGGTCAGACTGGACCAAGAGTAAGGCCATGCTAATTTACTGCTTGTTGTCAGAAGTAGTCTTGTATAGTTCGAGAGCTCACAATTTTGCCTCTCAGGGTGAGCGTGGAAACCCAGGAGAGAGAGGACCACTTGGCCCTAACGGCCTTCCTGGGGCTAAAGGCAGTCCCGGAGCACCAGGACCTGATGGACTTAAGGTATTTAAAAATGTCATTAGTTTAGGAAATGAATAAAGATAATTAACATGTAAATAAAGTGAATTATGACCCAAAGCAGGAATAATGATATATCACTGTTTTTTTTGCATCATTAAGGGTAGTTCAGGACCTGCAGGTAAAGGAGGAGAACCGGGCCCACCTGGACTTCAGGGAATGCCGGGAGAGAGAGGGACGCCAGGAATTGGTGGACCTAAAGGAGACCGTGTAAGTGTGCCTCAGGGTTAGTTTGAGCTGAAAATGAATTAAAATCTGAACCAAGAGCTGACAATGGTAAGCCCAGAAAAAGAAGAAAAAAAACCAGAGACATGAGTCAGGGTGCATGAATAAAGGCAACGGATGAGGAAATGGATGTAATTAAAATGTTCGCTTCTTTTGTAAAATTTTGAATATTAAAAGTGTCTGACGTTCAAAACGGAAAAGAAAATGCGCTGATTAATCATTTTAAAGCATCATGGTGGTTATCTTATTATCTCAGGGTGGGATAGGTGAGACTGGAGCTGAGGGAGCTGCTGGCAATGATGGTCCTCGGGTAAGTAACAGGAATAAGACTAACAAAGCATTCTGCAAATATTGTATATGGATACTGTGATGGATTGGCAAACTGCCTGGTACCTTTAGGGCCTTCCTGGACCTACTGGACCTACTGGACCAGTTGGAGCACCCGGAGAAAAGGTAATCTTTATGCAACCAATGTTGTTTATTATCTGCCATCCACATGTCTGTATTTTTGCTTATTGTTTGGATTGTTTTCAGGGAGAGACCGGACCCAGAGGACCTTCTGGACCACCAGGTTCTAGAGCAGGGCCTGTGAGTGTGAAATGATTTACATATCAGAGAGAACCCCTAACTCATATAAGGTCATACATTGACCGTACATTGAGTTTGTTTTCCTTGTTTTGTATTTCAGGGGTCTCCTGGTCAGCCTGGTCCTCCTGGCCCACCTGGATTTGCTGGTCCTCCTGTGAATATACAATCTTATTGTAAATCTATTATTCTCTTTTTCTGTTAAATTATTATAAATTTCTTGAGTCATTCTTTTTTTCTAGGGGCCTGATGGTCAGCCTGGGGCGAAAGGAGAATCAGGAGAACCAGGTGCAAAGGGTGAGGCAGGGGCTTCTGGTCCTCAGGGAATGGCAGGAAAACCCGGACCTCAGGTAATACATGAGGTTTAAAGGTTAAATTTGAATAAATTTAAAGATGGTCCATGTTATTTTCTTCTTTCTAGTATGTTATCCTTTCTATAGCGACAGTTTGACTTGTACTGTATAGTGGACTGTCCATATAATCCAAATCTAATAATTAGCAGGTTATAAAATACTTTACAAACAAGTTTTCTTGTTCAACATGTAAGGAAGGAGTCTCCAGTGTCAGCACTTTTAAATAGTCAGTTTATATTTGCGTTTACTTGAGGACATGGAAACACCAACGTTCAGCTTAATAACCCAGTCATGTATGCAAAAGTTTGTATGCACACCCTCGGTTAAATTACAGTTTACTTGACTTCAAGTTAATGCAGAGGAAAAAATCGTACACAACACATTTCTGCAACTTTTATCACACAATTCTGTTTTGCTTACCGAACTGAACCCATTAAGAAAAAAAGAGCAAGGTATGTGTAAAAGTTTGGGCACCCTGTACTCTGTTGATAAGTAGTAACCTAACATTATTTAAGTAGGGGATAAAACCTTCATGAGGCCTGCTGTTATAAAATAATCACTGTTTGAGATGTTTTATTCCTCCAATTATGAATTTTCATTTATTTAAATTAATTTCATCCATTAATAGTTACTTAATGTGGTGAAATGTCCCTAATACAAGTAAGGTCTGATCACTTGTTGACTTATTTTTTCTGTCCCTTTAAGGTAGAATAATTTTCATAGAAATCATAAAATACAACATCTTTAGTCAATTGTTTTTCCAATGGCGCAAATAAAAATTTGTATAAATTTTAAATTTGTACATTTGTTTAAATTTCGGCCAAGCATTATAAATGTTAATGTTTGGGGGTAAAAAGGAGTTTGGGAGTGTGAAAATCGCCTAAATAAGGTGATGTACACTAGTCTTTGTTTAGTATGAACTTATTCTCTGTATATGCAATTAAACATATGATTATGTGTATATAAGAAATGTACATAATGTACTGTATTGGGCTAATAAATGAATCTCCTAAGCTGAATTAGTGTCATCGTCATTGTTCTGCAGTCTGCAATAAATATCCATGATGCATTAGTGTTTATTTTTCTGTAGGGAGTTTCTGGTGTAACTGGACTAAAGGGTGCCAGAGGGAGTCAGGGAGCAGCTGTAAGTCCCACCATAAAGGTTTTTGAGAATAATTTCATGATCTGAGTTCAGTCACACTCATTCCCACTATTTCTCCTTGTGTTCTCAGGGTTCCAGCGGTTTCCCCGGACCTGCTGGAGGTGTAGGAACACCAGGCTCTGCTGTAAGTGTCAACACATAGAGTTATCACTTTATCCCTTAAAACATTATTTTACTATACATATATTTTAGTACCAGCGTTTGGGTCAAGAAATAAAATATTAACCTACTGATGTAAATCCAGAGTCAGCAGAGTTGATAAGGTCTCAAAAAAATCAAGTAATTAATAGGAGAGACCTGTATATTTGTTAAAGTACGTGTTGTTTTTCAGGGTGCAACTGGAGAGGCTGGTCCACAAGGACCTCCAGGAAAGAAAGGTGAACCCGGAATTCATGGAGAACCAGGAGGCCCAGGACGTCAAGGAGAGCGTGGAAACACCGGACCTGCTGGAAGCCCTGGAGATAAAGGCGATTCTGGAGAAGACGGACCACCGGTAAGCTTATCCCAGCCTATTTTGAACTTGCTGAACTTGACCCACCAGCTATGATTAGGTGCTTATGGTTTAATACTGGAAAATAGGCACTAATCTTTGTCAAACCACTATTTAACTTCCTCAGGGTCCTGATGGACCTCCAGGTCCTGCAGGATTGTCGGGTCAGAGAGGGCTGGTGGGTCTACCCGGCATGAGAGGAGAGCGTGGACTGATGGGCCTTCCTGGACCTGCTGTAAGTTTAAAGTTTAATCTCGAAATGATAATAAACATTAGCTCAAAAATCAAGCTACAATGATTCTACCGTGTGTCAAAAATAAGTAGCGCATTTGTGATTTCAGGTTAGTTAAGAACCGTTCTAGTAATACTAAATAGGCTGATTGATATTAATTGAATCTTCTTCTTAGTCATTACATTGCAATTCTGTTTTTATTTTCATTCAGGGTGCATTTGGAAAACCCGGCACCAAAGGCCCTCAGGGAGTAAAAGGTGGTGTAGGTTCTGTTGGATTACCAGGACCTGTTGGGGATAGAGGAGAGGCTGGGCCACAGGTTTGGTGTTTCAGCTTGTCACTCTCAGACGTGCTGTAAAATGTTATTTTCATTTATTCATATTGTACACTACTTTGCTTTTTAAGGGTCTTCCTGGAACAGATGGAGGTCCTGGAACTGATGGTACTCGTGGAATCAAAGTAAGCAATAAATCCTGAAATATTGAGAAATTTTCGCTGTTTTTTGAAGCAGATTCTTATTCACTGTTTAAAATTTGAGGCGTTAGGATAATTGCCTTTGCATATTTATTTATTTATTTATTTATTTTTTAGGGAGATAAGGGAAATGCTGGTCCTGAGGGTCTAGCTGGACTCCAGGGAACCCCAGGAACACCCGGACCAGTAGGAGCTCCTGGAGGTCCTGGATTGAGAGGTGAAAAGGTGAGTAAATGTTTGTAATGCCAAAATTTTGTACATATTAAGGGGGTTCAAGTCAAACCGGGACTTGTGATGAAATTTCTGGTGAATGAAAGTGATTGACATAAAAGGAAGACTTCATGCAGTGTACGGTGATGAGACTCTCAGCCGCAGCGCAAACATTTTAAAGAAGGCCGCACATCCAAGCCGAGGTGCCTCGGAGCCCACTGGAGACGTTTTTATGAACATTCAGAGAGTGGACTGCTTGATCCTTGAAAATTGCCATATAACTTGTCGGCAACTCTGTGGGAACTGTACACAGAATCATTCACCAACACCACTTGCACATTACAGGAGTTATTGCCACATCCCTGGTATAGTCCTGACCTCACTCAAAGCCATTTCCACATGTTTGGGCCATCAAAGGAGTTCCTGGGAGGCCAGCGTTTCAGAAGTGAAGCTGGAAGTTTGATCATGGCTCCGGCGTGCTGAGAAAACTTTCTGCCGTATTGGCATCCATGCAATAGTGAAGCGCTGGCATAAGTGCATTAGTGTAGGAGTGGGTTATATAGAGAAATAAAGGGAGTTTTGTACAATGTAATGCAATGTTTTTAACATCATATAATATTAAGATGGAATGTTTCTCTTGATTTCAGGGTGCTAGAGGTCCAGCTGGTCCAGCCGGCCAGCCAGGAGCCAGAGGAAAACAGGTCACATTTCTGTTTAAATGCTATCAAATATACCACAAGTATAAACATCTTTGCACTGCATTCGTATCGCAGCACTTTTAAAAACATTTAAAAAATTAACTCGATTAGGGAGGAAAACATTTCACCAGGATGACGTGTCAATATTTTCATAGAATATGCTCTGCTTGATCACAGGGACCTCAAGGGCCACAAGGAGGAAAAGGAGAAAAAGGGCTTGCTGGTGAGAGGGGTCAGAAAGGTCACCGTGGCTTCACTGGACTTCAGGGCCTCCCAGGAACAGAAGTGAGTATTAGATCATCATACAGTACACAGACTATCGTTTTATAATTTTATTCGTTAAGATCAGTGCTGATAGTAAGATGTCAATCATTTTTCTGAATAAAGGGAGCAACTGGAGATGCAGGTGAGAGAGGGATTGTCGGACCGAGTGGTCATAGAGTGAGTTGTTTTCTTATCAGTCCCTTTGTTACAAGAGCATTTACAAATGAAATGTGCAAAATGTTTAAAAATGAATTGCACTCATAGGGACCTCCTGGGCCTGTTGGACCTGCTGGTAAAGAAGGTGAAACAGGTGCTCCTGGACCCATTGGATCTCCAGGATCTCGGGGCAGTGCTGGAGATATCGGACCAGAGGTGAGACGCTGGTGTAACCACACGTACAAGTGAAGGAATCAAACAATAAACAAACTATTAGCCTTAAGCTTAATTTCTTTCTTGATTTCTCTGCTCAATTAAGGGCCCTAAAGGAGAACCTGGCCCTCCAGGACCTCCCGGGCCTCCTGGACCTCCCACCACAGTGGATGATGACTTTGATAAAAACACAGACTATGACGGTGGCTTTGATGCTCTAGCTCCTTCCCTTCCAGAATACAACAAGGACGAGGCAATGCCTGTTAACAGCTCTCGTGTCGTTCACGTGGACAGCAGCATCCACGCCTCACTGAAGGCTCTGGGTAGTCAGTTAGACAACATGAAAAACGCAGACGGGAGTCGCCATCACCCGGCACGCACCTGCCAGGACATCAAGCAGTGCTACCCGATGAAGAAGAGCGGTAAGCAGCAAACAGTTGTGTAGTCAGGCAGTCATGGGTCATTTTCTTGAGCTGATGTTCACTAGAACTTCTGAAGATCAAGTAGACTGACTTTTCACAAAAATATTACTGTGGTGCCTCGGCATGCAAATTTGCCTTGGCATACGAATTACTTTCGCCATAGCCGCTGTTAACTTGTTTGCTTCAGTGGAAAGTCACACGAAACGGGTTTACATATTCTTTTTGTGGCTTTTTTTTACATTTTGTGCAAGATTTAGTGAAGACATAGCACCATGGGTCCCAGGTATGTTAGCGAGGGTGGTAGCATGAAGAAAAGGGAGAGACTTTCAGTTTGGTTTTTAAAGCAGCCAGTGCCAAGAGGAATCATAAATTAAGGTGAAGTGAGGTTTTTAGTGTTTATTTATTTTTGTATTTTACTTCATTTACACGTCTTTTCTAAATGTTTTGTTTGTTTTTATATGTAGAAATATGATTATAGTGTTGGAAATTGGTAATCGTGGTAATATTTTTGGGTGGCTGGAACGGATTATCTGCATTTACATTATTTCCTCTGGGAAAATACGTTTCGCAATCCGTCACAGATCAAATTTGTATGCCGAGGTACCGCTGTATTAACCTCTTGGTAGAGCTTGCATACAAATGTTAAAGAGTGTTTAGCATAAAGTTAAGGACCGATATACTTATATAGATTTTCAAAATAAAAAATAAGGAAAACGTACCTCTATTTTAGTTTATTCACGTTAAAAAAACCCAACAACTGATTTTTAGAGAATATGACTCTTACTGTAGATTTTTGTTAACGCCTTCTGTAGACAGTGTTAAATTTATCAGGTTTCCCAAGTTGTCATGTATCTACTCAGGAAATGAAACAGAACTTACATCAGTTTTTCTTTGAACAAACTAGAGACACCATCAGACACCATCGTGTGTGTGTGTGGTTTTCTCCCAGCAGTGCTTCCATAGATCTTCACCTTAACATTGAGAATATTAGAGGATATACACACATTCAAAAAAGATTTTTAGGTAATTTCCTGTAGCTATCTAAAGCCATTAAGTTTGCCACACACACACACTGTTTTTATTTATGGTAATAATGGAATGTCTGCTAAAATAGGAAATATGATGTTGCTACAAAACAACATTTAAATCTTCCGGGTTTTGCACAGACATTTGCACTTGACTGTAAGGGTGAATTTCTTCTCAGTGTTGTCTCTAAACGTGTTGTAGGTGAGTACTGGGTGGACCCTAACGAGGGAAGTCTGCAGGACGCAATCAAGGTGTACTGTAACATGGAGACGGGGGAGACATGCGTGTCTGCAAACCCGTCCAGCATCCCACGCAAGAACTGGTGGAGTTCTGTCTCCAGCACGCCCAAGCCTGTGTGGTTTGGAGCCACCATGAGCAGAGGAACAAAGGTCAGTGGAACATGGAATCATGGCTAATCTGCATATTATACTGTATATTGTACTTATTTTCATTACTTTACAATACTATAGTGTTCTATATCATGGGGTCAAGGGTAGCTCAGTGGTTAAGGCATTTTACCCCAGAATGGAAAGTCCCAGGTTCAGATCCCATGACCACCAAGTCCCCTGTTGGCCCCTTAAGTAAGGCCCTTAATCCTCAACTGCTCAGATGTATAATGAGATAAAAATGTAAGTCACTCTGGATAAGGGCCAAATGCCATAAATGTAAAATCATCCTTTTACTAAATTATAGCATTTTATCATATTTAATCTGCTAAAACATATTGTAATAAAATATACTTTTACTATATACTATAATTTTACTATACATATCTCAGCTCTGTAGCAGGATAGAGCAAAACTAAATGCTCTCCTGTGTTCAATTTGACCTTCTTAATGCATGATGTGAATTTGGTCCAAATCGAAGAATGTTGAATTTTCTGCCTAAAAATACAATAAGGGCTGTTTTTTTTTTTTTGGTGGTTAATTTTGCCTTTGGGTATTTTGGGGTGAAATAGTCAACATTCTCAGATTTTAACCAAATTTACACTGCATGTTAAGGAAGTCAAAACTAGCAGGAGTGCACTTAGTTTCATCCTCCCATGCTCTAGAGCTGAGATATGCAGACTCCTATTACTGTACTATGGCTAAACATGCTTGATTCTTGACTTTATTTATAATTTTGTCATTTAATGGTCTTGGTGGCTCAGTGGCAGGTCTGGGTTCAATTTCCAACTAATACCCAAACCCCAGTCCCTGGGCCATTCCCAAGCCCAGTTGCGTCAGGAAGGGTATCAGCATAAAACCTGTGCTAAGTTGTGTGGATCAAATGGTCCTCTGTAGTGTCCTGTCAATAGGAGCAGTTAAAAGACTAACAACATTACAGTTTTAAAAGTGTGCAAGTGATTTATCCCACATATTCTTCCATTTGTTTGAAATGTGGTCTAGATAAAAAAAGTCATATTGTGATGCATTACGTTGGATTTGTTATAAATCAAGAGCAAAGGCTGGAATGAATCGCAGTGCTTCATTTTTACAGTGGGGCAAAAAAGTATTTAGTCAGCCACCAATTGTGCAAGTTCTCCCACTTAAAAAGATGAGAGAGGCCT
>JAQMYJ010000037.1:34658226-34681783 GCA_030014305.1 Clarias laeviceps
AGGCCTCTCTCATCTTTTTAAGTGGGAGAACTTGCACAATTGTTGGCTGACTAAATACTTTTTTGCCCCACTGTATATGAAAGAAATACAGTTAACCAGGATACTATGGAAAATAATCAACCAAAGAAACAGCAGGATAAACAGTAAATCAAACAGATGAAACATAAAGACAGAAAATAAACACTTATGTTTAAATAATGCTAAAAAGAAATTCAAGACTCACCTCGAACCACCTGAGAAACATAAACTACGAAATCTGAAACAATCAGAAACAATGTCTGACATAGTGTTTACAGTAAGTCCTTCATATACTGTACATGGTCCGGAACACAATAGTCCAAAGGGGCAATGCGACAGGAGTTGGCCACTAGGGGGAACCCAGACAAGATTGCACTGTATTAAAGCTGCTCACAAATAATTGTAGTTAAAATAGTTAATTGTTCCTGTGAGTGGAGTTCAAATCAAAAGCAGTGTATCACATGATTTCAAACAAAGTCTACTGAGTCTACCAAAGAAAAATGAAAAAAAGCAGAGAAATGTCAAACATTTGTGATTGAATTTTTAAAATGATCTAAAACCATATGTACTTAGAAGAATACTGTAGTTTTTTTCCGATCTGTCTTCAATCAAAATAAGGTACAAATAAGTACATTACCATAAGTTTTCCTGCTTTGCACATCGACCGTGAACCCAGAACGCGAGTACATTGTAAATAATCAGGGTCAGACTCTACAATCCTTTTTCTATGCAATAATGCATTCCGGTGTCCAGCTGAGACCATACAGCTAGTTCCAGGGGAAAAAAAACATAAGAAAATGTATTCTAAATGCAAAAATTTTGCTCATTCTAACACTCTTCGACTTCCTCAGTTTACATACGGAGATAAAGAGGATTCGCCCAACACGGTGGCCGTGCAGCTGCGCCTCCTGGGGCTGCTCTCGAAAGAGGCGTCACAGACACTCACTTACCACTGCAGGAACAGCGTCGCTTACCGGGACGACAAGAACAACAATCTGAGGAAAGCTGTCGTGTTAAAGGCCGCCGACAGGACAGACATCAAAGCATACGGCCACAACCGGCTCAAATACACCATGATCGAGGACGGCTGCTCGGTACGCCTCTGACGCTTTCACACACGTACCGTAATACGTATCGAACGGTTATCTTTTTAGGACAGTTTAAAACACCAACTGGATGCAGCAGATTCAATGATAAATTTCATGATACAGATCGTGTATCGTTGAAATGTCTTGATTTCGACAGATAAATATAAAACCTATTTAATCTCATGCAGCTGTCCAGACTTTGTCCTCAATCTGTTTTTTATCTCGTCTTTCAGCAATCCAGCAGCGAGTGGAGTAAGACCGTGTTCGAGTATCGCTCACAGAAGCCCACGAAGCTCCCGATCATAGACATGGCGCCAGTGGACGTGGGCGGAGCCGAGCAGGAGTTCGGCATCGATGTCGGCCCAGTCTGCTTCTCCTGAGAACAAAAATTTCACTTTAAACGTCAACACTCATCGTCACGACTTCAGCTCTGCGCCGATGCAGTATTTATTTTTTTTTAAGACAGTTCAGAAGTGATGAGCATGAATGAGCCACAGGAGCGATTACATCCCCATCTACCGCTTTTGATCTTTTTAATGAGGAATTCCACTAGTTCGGGGTGTATAAATATATGACAGACTGTGTGGACTTTTTAATTTATAACCCACGTGCCCTGTGTTTTATGTCATATCAGTTAAATAAGCATTACTTTAATGGAAAAGTACACACACATTCTGTTTAGTTTTTTTTATTATGATTATTTTGATTATTATTATTTTATATGGACCAGTTTCCAATTTTTGGTTGGTGCTTTTATAAACTAATTTAATGATGAAACAGTTTTTCATACACTTCTATAAAGGTGCCATGAGTAAATAGTTCATTTCATGTTAAATTGAAACGTGAATGTGTAAATTTCGACGCCTGTGTACATTTGATACGCGCTACCTCTCGAGAGATGGTGTTTCTGCCCATACCGACAGTTTTTCCTGATTAATTACTCCATCCTTAGGATTAAGATTAACTAATGACCCTACAGTGTTTCATTAAAGAATGATAAGGATGATTGTATTCATTTTTTCCTGATGTAATCGTTTACATAAATGCATGTCTTTCCTTGCTGAAATTTTTTTTTTTTTTTCCAGTCATGAAAAGGTCTTTCTTAAAATGAAAAGAATGAACAAAGCAGCTTTAATAGAGAGGAATACAGACAAATCTTTTACGAAGAAATGTCATTTTAATGCGTAAGAAGGTAAACAGCTGTAATGTTCAGTGAGTCTGTGTTTACTTAGCAAATGTGATATTATTAAATAGTCATAAAGCAAATATTAGATGTTCTACATGAACGCAGGACACACGCTGGGAATGGAGGACGGGTTTGTGTGTCTAAGGAGCAATTCAGAAAATGCAAACATTACTGAGGAGAAGTGTTTTCTGAGCAGGAACAGGCACTGTGTGTGTCAGTGTGTGTCAGTGTGTGTGTCCGCGAGTGTTTGAGTGCAGGGGGATTTTCAGGTATATCAACAATCATTAAAATGACGTACAATTCTCTATAGACGCACTTTTTAACAATATAAAAATAGAACGAATCTGTACAACTTGTTCACAACTTGTCTGTTACATTTTCATCGCTTAATGCAGAACATAATTCGAAAGTATAATTAGAAACACCCTCCCCAGACGTTAACAGCTGAAAATGATGTTTCACTTCAGCAACGACTGTCCACTTGATCCAGGGAGAAAATGGTGCCCTCTAGAGTCAGACCCATTTTGAACCCCTCCTAAAAAAAAAGAAAGAGAAAAAAGGAAAGACCGGATTTAGAAAAGCATGTAAATACAAATAGGGATTTTTTTATATACTGTATATATATATATATATATATATATATATATATAAACTGTATAACTGAATCTGATGGTCACTTTCATCATATGTAACATGATGGTTTGGTCTTTAAGGGGGTAATTTGTCACATGCGACTGGACCACACGTCTGTAAATCACGGCCTCGGCTTCTGCATCAGCAGAGCTTTTCGATCTGAACTCATCCATGCAGCATAATTAACGAGGAGCACAATCACGGCTACTTCTGCACATGCACACATCTAAACCTTCACACAATTCACAACAAAGCAAAACGTGTAAACAGTTTACAAACCATCGTTGTCGCTGTATGGGAGAGGAGTGATGAAGGAGAGCGAAGGTGAGAAAAAGAAAGAGGGAGTAAAGCCATTTATTTGGGAATTCAGGAACAATATTTACAATTGTGTTTGCAAGACAAGAACTACATTATTAATTATTAATTATTAGGACACATCCATGTGCATTCTCTTGGGTTTGTTTTTTACAAGCTCATCAGACAACAAACACTCAGATTTCTGCTTTAATTTAATCCAACTTCATCCTAGTTGTGAAACATGCGTATGTTACAGCTGTCTAAACACTACAATTTCAAACCTTACAATTTCTGTGAAATGAACATCCCTCCTGCCGTGCGCCTCATTAACCAGGATTTAGTGATGGGTCGTTCATGAACGATTCATTTTTTTCGAACGAGTCTTTAACGTGACTCAGAAGAACAAGTAGTCTCAGAGAGTGATATGTTCATTTTCTAACAGGAAACAGAAATGAGTAGTTACCTTTGAGTCTTCTAGTCCGAATCCGTCATTCGTTCTTTTGTCACATGACTGCCATCGACACTATACTGTGCAATAGATTTAAAAGAACGAACGACTCGGACTAGAAGACTCATGAGAAGAACCGCTCAATTCTGTTTCCTGTGTAATGCACTGCATAGCGTCTATGAGAGTCATGTGACAAAAGAACGAACAATTCAAACCAGAAGATATGAAAGGTGAGCTGCTCATTCTGTTTATCATAATATGTCCTTAGCCGCATTGTAATATTTTCATTACTGGAACTATAGCCAAAATGTGGGGGGTCTGTTTACTGAAAATGTAACATTTTATTTTATTTCTGATCAAAAGAAAGAAATGTACTAAATGACTCAAAAAAAAGATCTGTTCATTGTGATGAACGAGACTCAAAGAACCGAGTCACTAAAGTGTAATAAACACTGAGTGTAATAAAACTCTACCTGCATCTCGTCCAGTTTGGACTGGATATCTGGAGGGTAGTCTGCAAGGCCGCAGGTGAAAGGGTCAAAGGGCGCAGCTCCAAACAGATCTGTACCTGCAGGACAGGTGGAAAATACTAATGATACACTTTGAATAGATTCCCTCTAAAATGCAATAACACTTGCTTGACATCTGCTCGGTCAACAGTAACTGGTCAACGAGACTTTAGATTCTTTATTGAAATGCAACTACAAAAATAACTCATGTTTGACCTCTGGCTACATGAGGCGGAGAAGGGAAATTCCGATTCCCGTTACACGTCTGAATCCTGGACTTGGAATACCCAGGTGTAAACGGGACCATGTCGAACACGTCTGTCGGGGTGGCTTTCACCGGGATGCTACCAGCCTGATGATACACATCCAAAGAAGTTTAAGCAATCGAACAATTACGCTTGTAACTGTTCAATTACAGGAAAACAATTAACAGAAATTTGACAAGGGATAAGATAAACACTCTAAAGAGTTAATATCACTTAGCGCTAGCAAACAGAAAACACATTTACACGAGGTCGTGGAACAATATAGCAATTGGTCTGCACAAAGTGGGCGGGTTTAGTGGGAGGCGGGGTCAGCAAGGATAGCGATTGGCTGGAATCGGGCGAACTGAGAGGCGTTAGTGTGACAGAGGAAATTTCTAGGGAGGACAAGGAGAAGACGTCATCAGTAGAGCGGGACAGAGGAGAGGACAACATGCAGGCCTTTGGTGAGGAGTTAAGAAGTGACAGCTGAGACACAGAGAGAGAGAGAGAGAGAGAGAAAGGAAAATCTGTCAGAAAAGTCATTCAAATACACAGGACAAGGGCGTACAGTTATTAATTATTAGTCTTGTACAGAATCCTCCGAATTATCTTACGTACTGGAGACGAGTGTGGGCTGATCAGCTGATCCTCCAGATGCTGAAGTTGTTTTTTGAGCTTGGAATTTTCCATTTCCAAATCCTGAATCTAATAAATACATAATAATAACTGTTTTAGATTTTAATAATTTGTGCCAAGTTAAAAAGAAGAAAAAAAAGGAAGGAATTAAGAACAACGACTGAATTTAAAGAGCAGAACAAAAGAAATAATCCTAAAAATTATTATATTAGGACTAAAGCTGTGGGTTTAAGGAAAAGTAAAAAAAACCACAACCATCGTCACTGTTCCTACCCTCTTCTGTAAGTTCCCTATCTGTTTCCTCGACTCCACGTCTTTCCCCCCAGACTGCAGGAACAGTTTATATGCCAGGTCAAACGCCTGACCAATGGCGATGGTGATCTCTTCTGCCTGAAAACCAGCCAACCCCATGAGCGCATGTCAATCAATCGATCGATCAATCAATCAATCAATCAATCAATAAATAAGAAGCCTTGTCTAGAGCACTGCTTAAGTCTTTCAGTATCCACACACACATCGCACATACGCATTTCTCGCTGTCGAACACGTAGCACAGGTGCCTCTTGGTGTCGGGCTCGGTGCAGATGTAGGCGAAGATCCGTTTGTCTGTTTTGTCGTCGGCGCAGAAAGACATCCTGTGCAGCTGGCAGTTGTGTTTTACATCCTGCATGTTAGAAACAGACTAAATCAGCCAGATTGCTGTGATCAATAACATTTGACTGAATTGATCTGACTTGACGTGACTTCACTATGCACCCTATGAGCTCAAATATGGATTAGATACCTTTGTTTTTGGATCCAATATTCGGACCCCATATATGGAGATTTGGAGTTCGACTTTGGGAATTTTCTCACCCTCCGACTTTTTGATATGCCTTTGAAACTGAAAAAGAAAAGCAAAGCATCAAACTTCAGAGTCAGTAACCTGAGCATGAAAGTGGCATGGCATAACTAGCCAGAAGGGGATGACATGAAAACCTCAACTAAAAGTGTCTTGCCAACATGGAGCATAAAACTGTCTAGACAACATTTTTGGCTTAAACTTCAGAGAGGTGGTGACTTGGCTTAAAGGGACGCAGTCCAAGTTGTTTTCTTTGACATGATTACTGTGTACTGTGATTTATTTTTACACAGGTTATAGAGCCTATAAAGCATTAAAAGTACCCAAACAACAAGCTAAGCAGTCCCTTAGGATCGTGGGTAGAAACTATTCAATGTCTTGTACTCAATTCAATTAGCATTAGTGTTTAAAGATAAACAAGCCACAAAACTGCAGTGTAAAATGGTTTAAAATGCTGGAGTACGAGGTGGGAATCGAACCCAGACCTTGGAGGTGCAAGGCGACACGCCTAACCAATAAGCCACTGTGCTGCCACCATTAATGAACATTTTAGTTAGAGCTAAATACCGCAAAAAAAAAAAATTTTCAGAGCTAAAATAACATTTGCAGGTTTACTTGTGTGCCTGTAATGTCTTATAAATAATAACATCTTGGGGTAAGAAACAATTGGAATAAAATTTTTAAAACTTTAGTCCATTTCAAAGTATGAACACTTTTTTGGTTGGAAACTTTTTTTTATATTTCCACATTTAGACATTATCTATGCATCCACTTAGATAGAATTTCTCAGTACATCAGTACTGCCAAGTTTAAGATCACTGTATTAAACAAACAAACAACAACAACAAAAAAAACATGTAAAATAATAATAAATAAATGTTATTGTTATAAATAAAAAAGTGGTGTAAATATTTGTCTGATTTGTTCGGAAGATCTGGCAACGCATGCTCATTGCACATACCTTCAGTTTTCTCACAGCCACCCGAACAACATCTGTCCCTTTTGGCTGTTCGACTGCTGTGATTCCTAAAAACTATAAGGAAGAGAAAATAACATTACAATTCAGTTGTGAACCTAAATATAGAATATGTTGCTTCATCATGTCGCCAAAAGCAGCAAAGCAAAGCCCATTTAGTAACGTGTGTGTGTGTGTGTGTGTGGATGTATTTGTGTGCTTGTTAGAAAGTCAAGGTGGCTTTGTGTGTGGTGTGCAGTGTGTGAGCTGACGGTGTGAGAAAGAGGAAGGGGATAAGGGGAAAATAAAAGACCTCAGGGTTTTAAACCTCTCTGAGAATTTATAGTGGTTTGTATTCTGACCACATTCGTCATTTTAGCAGCCACCATATATCAAGACACACGCACGCATATATCAAAGCTATCAGACCGTCTGTCGCTGAATGTAAAATACTCTCACAGAGGTGTATCACAATCTTTCAACTTTACACATCAAATTTTACTGTTGTTTTATATTGAATAGTAACATTATCTCCAAATCGTTTCTTCTTAGACAGCTAGCTAGCTCCTTACCTAGTCAGAGAGCTAGCAGTGTATACAGTATTAAACTTGCTAATTGTTCATCAGTTCAGTCAGAAAAAAATTAATTAAATGACTAATAAACATCAAAATGAAGTTTAAAAAAAGCAAATCATTATTTAGCTAATTTACAGGCTTTACTGTAGCCTAGTGTGTAATCAAAGATAGCTAGCTAGCCTGCTTCACATTGTCAGCACTGAGCTTGCTAGCTAAATCATAGCTAAACGTTTTTTTTCATACAATCAGCTTCATTTTTATTAAATTATTTATACAATTATGATCATTACTGTTTGCTTAACAGATTTCAGTAGAAGAAAGACGGCATCCAAGTTGGTTATTTAGCTACCTGGCTAACAGTGTAACTTAAATGTTATTAAATCTTAGGATTTGGCTGATTTTTTTTACCCACATTGAGTTTAGAGAAAACTGGATGGTCTGAGTTAACTAATTAAGAAATGCTAGTGTTTAAGCTTTAGGGCGCCACATGTTTTAACAGGGAAAAAAGTAAAAGATGTTTTTCGAATGTTATGCCACCATTAAGCATTTATCTAAAATAAGACAAAATCTTTAATCAAAGATGCCAAGCTATTTTATATTCCTACTGAACCTGCTGGCTGAATCCTAGTGAACCGATTTATCTTTTAACCTTTAGCGCTCAGAGCATTTTTTTTAGTTTTTTTTTTTTTTTGCATTACTTTATTTTAATGATTTTCATTTTAACCAACTGTTTAAACATGACTCAGCAAAACTACTGTATATAAAAAAAAGAGAAGAAACTGTAATAGTGAAACATTTTTATGGTCATTTTCAGTTGTTTTCATAACTACAGTATAAAATAATAATAATAATAATAGTATTTGTTCATGAATTATATTTTTTTGCGACGCCATTCCCATATTCCAGTAGCGGTAAAATATGCATGTTTTAAAAATTATGATAACTTTGGTTTAGTGTGGCATGGACAAAACCCAAGCACAATTTAATGACTGAGGCCTCCCCCTGTCGACATGCACCGACATCACATCCACATACAGAGTTGTTTTTTTATATACCGGTCATTGACCAATATTTACAGTATGCTGCGGCATGGATTCGTGCTGCTCGAGTTCTAAGAGTTAATACTTTTGAGATGTAATTTGCGCAGATATGCTAACAGACTGATGCTACAGTAAATGCAGGTTCATGCACCTTTGCTAAGAAGATATTTGATGTCATGCTAAGGTCAGACACTTGTAGATATTCAAACAGAAATTATTTGAGAGAAACTTTATCCATTACATTTTACAGAAGCTAAGCTTTTCACACTGATGGCATAAAAAAACAACAACAACGAAAATCCATTTTTTTTTTCCTCTCTGTAAGGCCTCCGCCAGACTCGCACCACTGAGTGCAGATTGAATCTCATCGGTTTATTAAAGCGTAGCTGTTACAAAAGATTCATCAGCACAAAACTGGCTCTGCAGAGATACATACTCCTAACAAATTCTCACAGAAGGAAAAAAGAGGTAAGTGCAGGGATCTGTTCGGTTCTGTACCTTACCTTAGCGCTGTAGGCTACGTAATGCTTCACCAGAGCCTCAGGGCTGTGCATGCTGGGTTTATCTGCAGGGAAGATGAAAAGTCGAACGTTAGTTGAAACGTCCATGGTGCAGCTTTGGGATCTAACTGCACTTTGTGGCACATTTCTGATACAGGAAGTGAAAACTTACCAAAAAAACGAGCAAACAAGCAAATCTGAACCCATGACCAACATCATTTAACCTGCTAACGTTTGCAAGAAATACTGCTTATACAGACATTCTCTTGGTGTCAGATATAGTTAGAGTTCATGAACACAATCAAAGGTTTATGGTTTTGACCACGAGATTTTCTCATTTTTGTGTCACAGATCATTCCGTCTAGGTAAAAGTTTACTGGTTGGGGTTTTATTCTTCTTAGTATTAAAACAAAGCAAACAATGTAAGGACATCACACTGTTGGAACAATAATACAGCCTGAAAGCACACGGTGCTGTTTACATCCCTTTTGTCAATCAAGTCCTAACGCCGCCCTCGCCCACAGTGCAAGAGAAAATTAATGAATAACTAGTAAGTGTGATGAAGCAGAGTTACAAAGTCTTTCTGAAGAATAAATTCCAATGAGCATGTATTGTCTCTCTATATTGTCTCTATGTATTTTCTCTCTATAACCTTGGCCATGTCCTGTTCCTCGTTGAGTAAATGTATGGCATATGATTTGGAGATGATAAACAGACCTCGCGCACTGTGTCGCTCTCTGTTAGTCCCGTCCCGGAGCTAAATCAGCTGTGATGAATGAAACAGCTAAAAGAGTCTTTCAGTGGCATGACCTGACATGAGTTAGCCCTGAGTCAGCACACAGGGAGAGAGAGAGAGAGGGAAAGAGAGAAAAATACTGGGAAAAAGAGACGTAGATGGAGGGAGACATGAAAATACAGAGGGAGTCAAAAATACAAGAGTGAAATATATGCACACAGATAAAGATAAAAAGAGACAGAGATTTTAAAAAGAGATAATAAAAAAGACAGAAAAGACTTAGTCTTATGCAAAAGTTTGGGCACCCCTTGATAAATAACAGATTTTAGTGATTTTTTAATTGAAAAGATGTTAACATAGTCTCTCCTGGAAATGGACAAAATGCACAATATTTTCAGCAAACATTGATGCATAGTTACTTCTTAGGCCAAAAATTTAACAAAAATAAAAACAATATTATGGCACTGTGCAAAAGTTCCGCACCCTAAGAGTTCCAAAGTTTAGATTCTTTTTACAAGGTTTCAGACCTTAATCAGCTCATTAAATCTGATGCATGTCAACAGCTGTCATTAGTAAATGCCAATTTCAAAGCGTTACAAATACTTTGACTCTTCAAACCTTGTGCACACACTTGCGGACACTCAACCACCATGGGTTCCTCTGAGTCTCTGAAAATGAAAGTTATTGATGCCCACAGTGCAGGAGAAGGGTACAAGAAGATAGCAAAGCGTTGTCAGCTTGCAGTTTCCACAGTGAGAAATGTAATTAAGAGATGGCAGTTCAAGGGAACTGCTTAGGTCAAGATGAGATCTGGAAGACCAAGAAAACTCTCGGAGAGAACTGCTCGTATGCTGGTCAGAAAGACAAATCAAAACCCACATTTGACTGCAAAAAAACCTGCAGGAAGATTTAGCAGACTCAAAAGTGGTGCTGCACCGTTCCAGAAGAACTTCATGGAAGAGTCAGCAGAAGAAAATCTTACCTGCGTCCCCATCATAAAATCCAACTTTATAAGTATGCAACAGAACATCTACAGAAGTTTGATTCATTTTGGAAACAAGTGCTGTGGACTTCAAGTTCAAATAGAACTCTTTGGCCACACTCAGAAACAAAGGAACAGCATTTCATGAAAAGAACACCTTCCCAACTATTAAGCATGGGGGTGGATCTATCATGCTTTGGGGTTGTGTTGCAGCCAGTGGCACAGGAAACATTGCACAGGTGGAGGGAAGAATGGATTCCACTAAATACCAGCAAATTCTGGAAGCAAACATCACACCACCTGTAAAAAAGCTGAAGCTGAAAAGAGGATGGCTTCTACAACAAGACAATGATCCTAAACATACCTCGAAATCCACTATGGAAAACCTCAAGTGACGCAAGCTGAAGGTTTTGGAATCGGCCATCACAGTCCCCTGATTTAAACCTCATTGAAAATTTGAAAGATCTTAAAAGAGCTGTGAAAGCGAGACGACCAAAGGATATTATAGAAGCCTTTTGCAAGGAAGAATGGGAGAAAATCCCAAGTACAAGAATTGAAAGACTTTTATCTGGCTATAAAAAGCGTTTGCAAGCTGTGATATCTACCAGAGGAGGTATTACAAAGTACTGATTATATAGGGTGGCCAAACTTTATCACAGTGCCACAATAATGTTTTTATTGTTTATATTGGTTCAATTTATGACATAAAAAGTAACTATGCATCAATGTTTGCTTAAAATATTGTGCTTTTTTTTTTTTACATTTCGAAGAGAGACTGTTTTAACATCTTTTCAATTAAAAAATCACCCAAATCTGTTATTTATCAAGGGGTGCCCAAACTTTTGCATAAGTCTGTATATACAGAACACAGAGAGAAAGAGAGAGAGAGAGAGAAACAAAGAATATACACAATATGAATTAAAAAAGGGGAGAGCTGGAGACAAAGACAAAAGACAGATACAGAGAGAGAGACAGAAAAATACACATCGTCTATACCGCTCTATCCTGTATCCTGGGTTGTGGAGGCACCAGAGCCTATCCCAGGAGACTTGGTACACCCTTGACGGGGTGCCAATCCATCGCAGGGCACACACACTCATTCATACACTATGGGCAATTTGGGAACACCAATTAGCCTATTTTGCATGTCTTTGGACTGTGGGAGGAAACTGAAGTACCCGGAGGAAACCCATCAAGCACAAACGCAAACATTGGCGATGGAAGCAAACGCGGACATTGGAGATGTGAGGCGACAGCGCTACCCACTAAGCCACCGTGCCATCCAGAAAAATATAATGAGAGAAAAAAAAAGTCAAATATATACATAGGGAAAAGGATTAAAAGAGAAAGAGAACATTTTTAAAAAGAGAGAAAAAAATATGAGAAAGAGGCAGAAAATACAGAGACAGAAAAAGACAGAGGAAGAGGTAGACAGAAAACTGAGAGAGAGAGAGAGAGAGAGAGAGAGAGAGAGAGAGAGAGAGAAAGCATGTACAAAATGTGAAGGAAAAAATTGTGAGGTTTTGATTATGATTGTCGTGACGGAAAGAGAAAGAGGGAGAGAGAGAGAGAGAGAGAAAGAGAGAGAGAGGCGGTGTCTATGAGTAACCCAGTAACTCTGCTCCACTCTATAAACAGGCTCTTTGTGAAATGAAGTGAGGACAGCAGCGTTTATGAGACTCCATCGTCCATTAGAGAGACGATAAACATTCATTCACCTGCACTTCATCCCTTGATCATCGTTACAGTCAATCATTTCATCAAATAATAAACCTTCTGACAGTGTAGACACGTTTTCAGCAATTAGGATTTTTTTTTACGGAAATTCATCCACTAGTTAGGAGTATTACTAGAGGATTCTTAATACTTCATGAGCAAACCCAAGGTAGATCCCAGAGCATCAGGGTGTCTGGTAAAGCAGGTACGCACTCGAATCAAACATGAAAAATCTCTTCGGGCAGGTGAACCACTCCAGCATCCATGAAATATTCAAAGCCAGGGATACGAGTGGAGACTAGAGATAAACTCTGCCGAGCGTAGGCCGTGACCGAAGGGCGGGTTCTGGATGGGGGGATGGGGGGTGGGCAGAGGAATCGTCTTGTCTCCTTCATTAATAACCCATGTGCTTGGAAGTCAGGTTCTAATGCAGGAAGATGGTATATCACACCAACAGCAAGTAGGATAACTGAGATTCCAGCACATTCTTCCACATGTACATCACTATGAGCCATGAATGTGTGTGATATTGATGAACAAGAAGACTCAGCACTTGTTGCCTTCACGCTGTCGGTGTCTGAGTCATATCGAGTTGATTAACACCTTTATGATTACAAAGGTTAAATGGTATAAAATCGAGGAATTCCATAAAAACTGTTGAGTTTATGGGCAATTGGTACAATCCTACCACATACAGTAGTGGACTGGAGCAGAAGAGTGGCAGGAAAAATTTACAGTGGTACCTCGGCCTATGGAAGCCCCAACTCACAAATTGGTAATATTGGAAATTGGTAATATTGGTAATATTTTTGGGTGACTGAAACGGATTATCTGCATTTACATTGTTTCCTATGGGAAAATACGTTTCACAATACAAAATTTCGCCTTAAGAACTCGTAAGTTCGTAAGAGACATGACATTTATATAGCAAGTTATACAGCATTTTAGTATTTATTTCATTACCTTAAGTAGTTTTATTGCTTTAAATCCTGTACGTAATATAGCTGATTGAGCCAAATTAGTCGATATACTGTACATAAGTGACACTGAACCAATTAGAAAATCATGATGAAAAGATTTAACCGTTTTGAAACACAGATTCAGACAGATTCATAGTCTGTCATTCATATCTCTAGTCAGGACTGATACAAAATAAAAGCAAGACTCATGTATAGTCAAGATCGAGACCAAAAACCCATCAAATTATGAATTACTTCAACTACAAGGGGTGTTAATGTCAAACTGGGACTTCTGATAAAGTTCCTGTTGAATGAAGATGTAAAACAGGCAATTAACATTTACAGAAGACTTCAAGCACAGTCCGGTGATGAGACTCTGAGCCGCAGTAAAACATCTGAACGGTGCAAATGTTTTAAAGAAGGCTGTACATCCATGAATGACGATCCCGGTCGAGGTGGCTCGGAGCCCACTGCAGTCGTTCCCGTGAACATTCAGCGAGGGAACTCATTACTGATCCCTGAAAATCGCCGGATAACTTGTAGCCAACTTTTTGGAGAGACGCGTCTGTCTGTATGAACTGTACAATCATTCACCAACTCCACTGGATCATTACAGGAACTCGTCTGGGAGTTATTGCCACATCCCCCGTATAGTCCTGACCTCGTTCCAAGCCATTTCCACATGTTTGGGCCATTAAAGGAGTTTCTGGGAGGGCGGCGTTTGAGACGTGAAGGAGGCAGTCTGATCATGGCCCGGGCCTAAGCGAGAAAACTTTCTACCTTCATGGTGTCCAAGCACTAGTGAAACGCTGGGATAAGTGCATTATTGTAGCAGGGGATGATAGAGAGAAATCAAAAGTCCCAGTTTGGCTTGAACGGACTTTTCTTCATTCCTACTGTCTTGTAAAAGATTATGAAAGTTACTTGTACAAACTCTTAATCAAGACCAGGACCATATTTTGGTGTGACCAAAGCCCAAGACCAGCACATAAAGTGACATGACTGAGTGAAAGAAAAGGAGTCTGCTACAGTGAGTGAGATCATGTGAGCGTGTGTGTGGGATTAAAAGCAGGCTTCGATTTCATGCATATGTTTCAATAATCAATTAATCATTAAAAATAAATGTATTTATGTATAATGTATTTTTTTACAGTTAAACTTTTTTTTAAACAATTCTATGATCAAAACCCCAACAAGCTAGTTATTACAACAAATTAAAAATGATTGAAGCAAAAAAAAAAAAAAAAAAAAAAAACACAATACGGCTGTCGAAAATAATGCATTCTTTCAAAAACAAGGCGGCTAAATATACAACGCCAACACTTAATTTAGCCTTAACTGAAAGTGTGCCCTCTTGTGGTGAACAGGTTTAATAAATATATGAGACATAGTGTAATATTATGCGAAACAAACATTATCAGTTAACGCATTTTAGCTGGTTAAATTCTTAACAACAATTAATAGATTAATGATTAATCCCTGTAGAATGTGTGATTAAAGTTTTTTTGTTCTGTTTTTCACTGGGGCCTTTAAATAAATCTGTCCTGTAGTCAGCCTGGTCATCAGTTCCTTCTGTTAACAGCCACACAGCAACTCTGTCAACACATGCTGACCGCCGCCAAAGCACTAAAACTGAGGGATTAACAACGGCTACGGAATTATCATTCAAAATGTTTACTATAGACAGCTGACAGAGCAGCGCCGCCACGTCTCGTACCTTTCCTCCTGCTGAAGACTATGTTCATCGTGATGAGAGACAGAAGCTCCACTGGACAGAAACCACCTGAGCAACAGAGGAAAAGTACAATCCTGATTATAGAAACATCCAGTTTGTAATGAAAAACTCAAGTTTCATGTTTTTTTTGACAAACACCGATTGAGCACCAGGTGATTTAATGTTAACATTGTGTACAATTTTTTTATTTTATTTTATAAAATGAAATTTTGAAAAACACAGTTAAATAAAAGTCAAAACGGCATGTAAATTCAATTGATTTGAAACTAAAAGTGTGTCCTATTAAAAGTCCATCACTGAGATACAAAGTACTAAACGACAGCGAGTTTAATTAGAGTGACAAGCTAATAAAAAAGACATCAGAAGTCTAAATTATTCAGAAGAAATCGATGTGTCTGGCACTGGGGAGTAACACTTATTAACAAGCCTCCCATCGCTTTTCGCTTGCACGCCGTTAAAATGTTCTTTCGCTAAAGTGTCTCAGCGAGGATGTTACATAAGCCAGAGACACCGTTATCGATGAGAGGCGCCCGGGTGAAAATCAAACGCTATGGGCATTTAATTACATTCTGAGTGCAGGAGGTGTCCAAAAACCCCACTCCTGACAAAGTCGTTTAATTCCGAGGTGAAAAGCGGAGCAGTGAAGATGAAGCAGAGGTCCATCTCATTTAAATCATCTGTCATTTCACATAAAAAATAAATAAATAAATATTGGGGGAAAAAAAATCAAAAATAAAAAAAAATCACACGGTTCTTAAAAAGAGCAGAACTGAAACTGAGAGCGTTCGGAAATATGAAAAGTGAAATGCGGATGAACTCGAGCTGAATTTCGATCCCTTCTGAGTGAACATGAATATTTCTCTCTAATCTGACTCAGCAGCAGCTTTATTAATAAAGAATATCAATATCCATATTCATGCAAGTTGTGAATATTTTATTGCATTGATACATCATTTAAAATGTTTTAAATCATAAAGCAGTTCATCTAAATGTAAAAATATACATTATACATTGATCAGACACTACTTTAAAACCATTAGCATTAAAACCAGCAAGGTTTTCGGGTTCTAATGCCACCGCGGCAGATCTAGCTCTGGTTCCGCAGGCCTCTGGGCTGTGCTGTGGTGTCTCACTGCAGTGCGTTAGCAGCAGATCCTTGTCTTTAGGTGTTTGTTTGTACGGTACATCCCATGGGTGCTTGACTGGATTGGGATTTAGGGAGTTTGGAGGAAGGGGCGGCAGCCGTGGGCTCTCTGCCTGCCGAATCAGCCATAACATTATGACCACTGCCAGGGGAACTGAATGACATCAATGTTGGACAGGATAATCGGCACCTGATGCTCCCCTATGACGGTGAGGACCGAAAAACCGGCATATTCTGAACTGATCCCACAGGAAAGCCAATAAAGCATCAAAATCACAGAAAAGAACCAAAACACCAGCTGCACCAAAGCACACGGCCCAAAGGGCCAAGAAGGCAAAGAACGCAAGAACCCAAGGACCCCCCCAGTAAGATACAGGACCTTAAAGAGAGCTAAAACTTGTAAAAAGTTTATCCTTTACAACGCCACCTTACCTCCACAAACTCTCAGCCTCTATATAAATTATCCCATTTAAAGTGTTTGGGCGTGGAAGGGGTTAAACCGCGCAGCTAATAAATGTCTTACACCCTCTCCCAGTCGAGTGTTAATGTTCTCGAGGCACCTGCATGACAAGTAAAATGACTTATACCGTACCCCTGCGCAAGCTCTCAATCTGGAGCTGCAGAAAACACCCAGGAGGTTCGCCTGCAACGCTGATGGATAGCTTATTAAAAAACTGACAGCCGCAGGGTCCTGGTGGAGGGAAAGAAGTCGAGGGAAAGGTTACAGAGAACTTCTGGGGGAGACCTAGTCTGTCATTCAGGACTTACTGTACCATGGCCACACACAGCTACGCACTGACACACAGGCGCAGCTCACAGCTTCACACCACTTCACATGTAGAAGTCTGGAATTTTTGCCTTAGGAGTAAAAAATTTGGCAAGAAATTTGCCTCGGCATATGAAGCATTTTCGGCAAACGAGCGAACGTACTGAGCCGAACCGAGCGCCGGCTAAGTTGCGCGTACGTCCGGAAGGCGTTCAAATCTTGTTTACGTCAAGGAGAAGCCAAGTGAAGCGAGTTTACATATTTTTTTGTGTGTGTTTTTTTTTTTTTGTGCAGGATTTAGTGACGACACAGCACCATGGATCGCAAGAATGTTATCAAGGATGGTAGCAAGAAGAAACGGGAGCCACTTTCAGTTTGCTTTGTAAAGCAGCCTGTGCCAAGAGGAATCATAAATTAAGGTTAAGTGAGGTTTAATGTCTATTTATTTCATGTTTTACTTTATTTACATTTCTTTTCTTAATGTTTTGATTGTTTTTATATGAGAAAATATACATTATATATAATATAACATATATAGCATAAAAAGAAATTGGTAATATTGGTAATATTTTTGGGTAGCTGGAACGGATTATCTGTACTTTCATTATTTCCTATGTGAAAATGTGCTTCGCAATATGAAATTTGCCCTTAAGAGCTCGCCTCCGGAACGGATTAAATTCGTATGCTGGGGTAAAGCTGTATAAATTCTTGCATTTAAGGTGATAAAATGTTGCAGTTCCTCTATAATCCTACGGGTGGTGCACTTCAAACTGGCATATGTAGGAAAACACTTTTTGTAAAATATTTTCTATATAAGCTACTCACCTACATTTATTGTCCCTTTTTTACAGAAAAATTCAAAACCCCTACAGAAACAGGTCTAGTTAGTTGACAATGTATGGAGTGAGGATACACACACACGCACACACTCACACAATCATCATCATCATCATCATCATCTCAATCGTCCTGCCAGCTATTAAATCTGCAGACTCTTCGGAGTAAAGAGGTAAGATGATGATGTGCTCCACTGTGCACGTAATCTCATTATACGGGCAGTTAAGAAAACCGATTAAAGCAACAGCAAGCATCCAGCAGGACCGCGTGCTGAATATGTCTCTGCTTTAATACAGGAAATGCAGTTCTGTCCAGTAGCACAGCAAACTGCAGAACCGGAGTTGGCATTAAAATTATCTTCCGTGCAGTAAAGTTATAAATACAATGTACACAGTAAAGGATGGTTGTCACTAACACTGCACAGTGTGGACCAGAATAACACACTGGGACTCAGACGTGCCTATGAGCAATAAAACACCCGGGGGCGTGCACTTCTTGGAAAATATCAAATGTCAGGCTGGCGTCATACAGCAGAGTTAAACATGACATACTGTAATATCTTACTTTTTAAAAAAAGGTCATAATGAACTCCGAAAAGTCTCCATTCACTCCTGTTTCAAACGTGCTGTTGCAGCTTTTAATGCATTGAGCTACCGTGCCACAACCACAGCTCTTTGTGGAAGAGCATTTTTCTAGCCAATCAGAACGCAGGAAAAGGAACTTGCTTTAGAACGGTGCCTAGGAGACGAATCAGAGGAGGGGCTATGCAAATTGTTCCCCGGATTTTCTTTCTCCCTGGAATGATGAAAATGATTAATTTTATCAGCATGTTTAAGCACATTAATTGACAAAAATGGAAAATGCATAAAAGGTGTAATGCTTATTTTTTCCTTATTTTGTTTGAAGCCCCTGTGAATGTCCAAAACTGATCAAAATGAACTTTATGATTAATTTCAAAACAGCACCTCAAAGAGTTTTACTCATCTTATACTCCAAAGCAGAACATATTACATGCATATATAGTATAAAAGTATACATAAAAAAATTAATTTTGTTGTTACTGTTGTCATGTTCACTCATCATCTATACCGCTTTATCCTGTATACAGGGTTGCGGGGGGCCTGGAGCCAATGCCAGGAGACTTAGCGCACAAGCTAGAAGGGGTCGCAATCTATCGCAGGCCACACACATACACACACAACAGGCAATCTGGATGACTTTAGACTGTGGGAGGAAACCGGAGTACCAGGAGGAAACCCACCAAGCACAGGGAGAACATGCAGACTCCATGCACACAGACCCTGAGGCGGGAATCGAACCCGGACCCCGGAGGTGCAAGGCGACAGTGCTAACCGCTACGCCACCGTATCACCTGTTGTTACTCTATTGCTCTTGTGATGGATAGCAAAATATTTTAACCATATCGCCAACATTTAGCTTTCCTTCTTTCTTTCTTCAGATATTTAATCAGATATGGTGGATATTTGTTTGTTAGTTCATTTGCTTAACTAAATATTCATTTATGTAGTTATTTATTTATATCTTTATACATTTTATTGGGTATTCATTTATCTTATAATTTATGTATCTATGTTATGTATCTTATTTATTTACTTATTTATTTATTCATTTCTCTATTTTATTTTCTACTGTATGTTTATTTTCACTTAAATTTCATTTAAATTCAGCTATTTTTATTTATTTATTTATCTAGATTTTTAAGTAGCTATATAGTATAATTCAAATTCATATTTTATTTGTCAAATACAAATGAAATACAAAGTAATCTGTGATCTAAAAAAGAAAATTTACCCAGAAAAGCAGCACTACAGTACAAATAAGAAATTTACGCTAAAATAAACAGAATTAAACTAAAGAAAGAATTTGCAATAAAAACTGAATCTGGAAATTAGGTAATGAAAATAAAATAGAAACATAAATTGCATAGAAATGTAAAAAAAAAAAGTATGAAGATATAAAAGTGTAAAAATGTAAATTTAAAAATATAAAATAATTTTTTTTAAAATATAAATACAAATATAATTATTCATTTACTAATATGGCCAATCATTCACTTATTAATTTATTCTTGATATTTATCTATCTAGCTATTAATTATTAAACTATTGTTAATAAATTGTTGTTAATAAACTATTAACAAACAACTTTTTTTTGTTTGTTTGTTTTTTTGCATTTTATTAATTATTTAGCTTTTTACTTGGTTTCTGTTGGAGACTCCTCTATAATCTCTGTGATGAGTCCAAATGTTCGTACAAGACATAAAAAATTCTTATAGTGTTGTATTTAATAGACAAATAAGAACTGCAATAATGAAGTGCTACAGCGTGCACTAATATCTAACACACACACACACACACACACACGGCACATCGCTCAGTGCTGTTACGGTGAGTAAACGGGGACGAATGACAGGTAGAGGTGTACAGTAATGAAGAGATTCATTCCCAGCTCGTGAGACTCGGTAGAGAATGAAGTCGTTTTAAACTCAGGTGAAACGCGTGCTGAGTGGCCTCTGAGCGTCAGAGCATCTCTCTCTCTTGGGGCGCTTTATTTTTTTCCCCTTCTTTCCCCAAGACAAAGCTCTCCTGAATAATAAAACAGGTTCATAAATCTTAAGTGCTGACTCCGAGCGCCCCGTTTAGGGCTTAAATCCATTTGAATAATTTCCCTCTAATCTCTGCGCCTGTTTCTGCATGATAAGACCTCTGCCCTGGTGGAATGCTGCGCCCGCCTGAGTCACTTAAATATGCCCATATTTTACTGTCAGCCATTAATTTCTGAGTGTGTGTAAAGCTTTTCATTTTTTTTTTTTTTTTTATCCAAGTGGAGGTGGAACTGTTGCCAGCTGCTTAACCACAATCCAAACAAATGTACACCATTTGGCTTTTCACCTATAAAGGAATATGAATATGAAAGAATGAAAAGCAGGAGGTGAAAGCACGGACGACGGCCTTTGTCAGCTCGGCTCCATCAGAGACAGACGGCTTTAAAAGCCTTGTTTGTTCGATAAAAAGGAAACGTTCGAACTTCCTGAGAGAAACGAAACAAAGTCAGTGTAAAGCTCAATTGTGTCTGTCTTTCAGATCTTTTAACAGGGAACAAAGATTTGAAAGAAGGTTTGATCAAACTCAAGACTCTTTTTCTTAAATCTATGAAAATTCACTGAAACGTGTCACAATCTCTGTGCAACAGTTAGAATCTGATCTCATCATAAATTGGATTTAATGTATGAAAAAAGAAAAGAAACAGAGCTGCACTACTTATAGTGATGCGGTTTGTATCCATGCTTTCAGCTGCTTCATAATCCTCCTGAGAATGTACGAGCGGGATAAAAATAAAAAACAAAACAGCAGGCTGGGATTTAGCTGTGGATTTAGTATCTGTTAGAGCGTATGATTTAGTAGTTTAGTGCGCGGTTAAATTTAGACATTATAGTGAATTTACCTCCCTCCCTTTTTTTGGCCTTGTTCAGACTGCAGACGAATCAGATTTTTTTTTAATAAAGTTAAAAGTGATCAGATTGGAGGTACGCAGGCAATGTAACCAATAGTCATCAACCTGTCTGATTCCATTACCGCCCCACAGTTAAGGAGCCGTTCTTCCCGAAAACAGGGTTAATTTAGCCGCATGGAAAATTCAAGGGCACGACTTTTACCTGCTTAGTGGTAATAGGGTCAAAAGTGGAAAAAATGCCCTCTGCAACTTCCTAAAGTAGAACAGCTTAACTTTCTCCAAAACTGATATACTTTGTATTTTCCATCTTCATTTCTTCTATCTTCTCCCCACTCGTTTTTCCACAAGTTTTCAACATGGATCCATGTCACACTCTACATGATGGTGTGAACTTGGGTAAACTTGGGCAGCGAGCGACATAATGGACAAGTTGAAATCTGAAATTTGAGCGGGTAGGGCATCCAGACTGAGACTAGATCTTTACTTTATGATGGCTCGACATCAACACTAGACAAGCAAGTCCTAAAAGTGGCTTTATGAAGCAATGACACTGGAGACTCCTTCAATACGATATTATAAATCGACACCTTCTGGCCAGACAGACTCGTAAGGTTGTTGGGTGAGACGGAGACATTTGTAGAATTAATCACACGTGGCCGGTCCCGGAATGGTGCATTAAGTACGATGTTCAACAACGTATAAAGTCATAACCTTGAACTATACAAGTCCTAATAATTTGTAGACGATACCAATTTTTGAAATCTAACCACCATGACACCCGAACATCTCTGTAATTTCCGGTTTAAAGCAGCTGATACTGTAGTACAGTAATTGATACTCCTCTAAATGAGTATCCCTGAAGGCTCTAAAGCAGGAGTGCTGGAACAGAACGCCACGCTGATTGTGTAATTTATCAATAGTCAATTAAAAAAAGCATCTCTAATGTATCGCCGCATCATTAGAATGCCTGAAGAGTTTTCCTGGAAGTCTGTCTGTCTCTGCGGCAGGAAGGTGAAGTGTGATTAAATGACTGAATGCATTATGAAAACTATGACTGATCCATTTAGAGATAAGAAGGGATTAGTCATGGCTTGACTGAGTATCTCTGGACACGTCACGTACATTATTCCCCCGCAGGAAATTACCGTTTTATAGACTATTATAACTATCATAAAAATTCCAACTTTTCAAGTGAAAGGTGTATATAAAAGTCTACAAATTGCCTAATTGCTGATAGTTACAGGAAATGATTTCTCTTCACGATGCTCCGTCACACCACCATGTCGTTGATTATTTTTCGACAATGTGTCCCGAAGTGTTTTATTCTTTAGCTGAATGAGAACTTTGTTTTATATCCCCCACTAATACTCACACTGCCCTATGAAGTACAATTGTGAATCCACAAACGTAATCCATATTTCATGGTCATATTGTAGAAATTAGAATACACAGCGTGGCCTCACCTCTCTTGTCAGTCCTTAATGCTAAATGGGTCGTGTCAGAAGAAACTGCAGCCATCCGTCCGTCTCATTTTCATGCACTAATTCAAACCCAGCTGAGACATTCATGAAGTTCTTCATATATATATCGTATATTTGATGTCCTAATAACCTTTCTGTCACTATGCAAATTTTTTATGCCGTGCTCCTCATGAGGGATGTGAATGCAGTATCTTTAAAAAAAAAATACAGTCAGACATATTCAGCTTTTGGGATTCTACAGTATGTGCTTGATTAAGTTGTTTCAATAATTTTTTTATTCTGTTCATTAAAGCTTTAAAGTTTAAACAAAGCTTGTAACAAAACAACGGATTGAGAGATTGGACTACGGTTCGAAAGGTCTCAGGTTCAAATCCCATGACCACCAAGTTGTTCCTGTTGGGCCCTTGAGCAAGGCCCTCAACTGCTCAGATGTATAATGAGATAAGGGTGTCTGCTCAATGTAATCCGTGCCTAAGGTGAAATTTCATATTGTGAAATAGGAAATACAGTACAGTGGAACCTTGGATTACGAGTAATTTCGTTCCGGAAGTGGACTCGTATTCCAAAACACTCGTAAACCAAATCTAATTTTCCCATAAGAAATAATTGAAACTCAAATTATTCGTTCTACAGCCCAAAAATTAAATACATAAAAATAATTAACACAAAATATAAAGTCAAAATAAAACAAATTAACCTGCACTTTACCTTTAAAAAGAATCGCGACAGAGCAGTGTTTCTGTGTAGAGCAGAGAG
>JAQMYJ010000037.1:34699370-34710143 GCA_030014305.1 Clarias laeviceps
AACATGAAATTATTATGTACAAAACACATATTACATTTTAGTACATGTAACAGGTAGCCAATTTCATTTTTTTCAGTCTATATCTGCCTGCCCCTTGAATGTAGGACGGCAGAATGGCTCAGAAATCAGCTGGTGATATGTAATGCATTACGTTTAAAATAACATAGTAATAATGGTTATAATAATAATAATAGGTATGTAGCTTTGTAGTAATAATAATAATTGTATAGTAATAATAAAGGGGGCAGGAGTAGCTCAGTGGTTAAGGTGGTTCACTTTGGATCAGAAGGTGCAGGTCACCTTGGGCCCTTGTGCAAGGCCCTTAACCTCAGATGCGTGGGTATAATAAGATAAAATGTAAGATAAGGGCATCTGTCGAATGGCATAAATGGAAATGTAATAAGTGAAACATAGGGACGTTTGGTTTATTTTAACTATGTTGGAGAACGCAGGAAAAAGTGGATGCTGGAACTGTAGTTCCAGTCTTGGAGTTCATTGATTTAGTTCCATACAGTATGTTATTACAACGAAAAAAATAGCTTTGTAAAAATAATTTATGCCACATCTACCCCCTAATAACTTGAGAAATCAAATATTTAAACATGACTTGCACAGGCCCCCTGAGTGCTGCTGCTCCTGCTAATGCTGCTCGGTGAAGAAGGGGACAATCAGTGAGTAATGCTCTCACCTGCGTTTGTGTTTGTGTGATACGAACCTTGATTACGAGCTTACACAAACCCCCATATCAGCTTAAAATTTGTGTAATCAGTAACATTACTGTTGTGCAAACAGAAACCTGGATCTAATCTACCGTCACGCTGTGAAGTGTTTGCAGAAACGTTTATGATTGTCATACAAATGTGTTTACCGCAGCACAAAGTACTGGATAATGTTTTTTTTTTTTTTTTTATCAGATCAAATATAATCTGCTAAAGTACATAAAGTTTGCTAAAGGTGTTTTTGGGTCACTTAGAAATCAACTCATGACACACACACACACACACACACACACACACACACACAGGAAAAACAGAATTTATCTCACTGTTAAAGTAGACTTAGTGGTAATAGAAATATCTAATCTCCCTTAATTAAAGAATCTGATAAAATCGTAGAGTTGGACAAACCCTCTGTGACATTAATTCAATTCAATTCAATTTTATTTGTATAGTCCAGGTAGATATTGGAGGCTCAGGGTTTAATAAGAATGCTCTGCAAGATCTACACAGCTGAGGATTCAGGTTCACAGGTTAGCTAAAGTGATGCAAAGCAGACAGCTTGCGTTTTGACACCTGCAATGCAGCTGTGACTCAAATCGTCCACACCTCTTATTATGCAAGATGTTATGGCTTAATATAATTTTAACTGATAAAAATTGCATAAAAAGGCCAAATCCAGCTATGGAGACCAAATCCATTTTTGTATCAGGTGGCAAATATTTATTTCTGTTGTAAAGGCATTTTAACATAAGGCTCTACAGTATGTGGATTGAGTCACTTTTGGAGCCCCAAGTGGTTATTTGAGGAACTGCACCTTGTGGAACCAGAGGTTGCTCCTTGGATAAAATTCATCACAGATGAAACCCATTTTGAGATCTACTGACCATTTTTTTTTTCTCACGAAATTCCCATAGTGAAACATAGTTCAAACTGATCACATGTTTGGTTGCACAGTGAAACCTAGGCATACGAATTTAATACGTTCTGGAGGAAAACGTGTGAAAAATCACATAGCTTTTGGACACATGCCGAAGGCAGCATTAGTATTGTGGGTTGGCCCTTTTTTTTTTCACTGCTTTTTTTTCACAACAGCTTTCAATGATTGAAAAAAAGACAAATAGACACAACGGAAACATATCAACTGCACAGACAGCAACTCGAGAACCCTGGAGTTTTGACGAAATACAGACAGCATTTTTAATTGTTGTTGTACTTTGTATATTAGATCATATTTTGGTGTTCTTTAAGCATTCATTGCACAATGAAGGGTCCTTAGTCTTTAAAATGGTTCAACCTAGCAACCTTACTAATAAGAACCACTTTGTTGTTAAGATTAGATTTGCACCCAGTGTCCCTGGGATCATTTCCGAATGCACCATGAACGTGACCAGGATTAAGCATTTCTTGAATCTGATAATAAGTAAATCAATTAATCATTTTATTCCATTCAACCATCAATCCAGTAACTTTTGTAGGCCAACTAGTGACTGTGGAGGCCAGTAGTGATTACCACTGTATTTATTGTATTTTTACGACAGTGGTAGGATCTCAAGTCAACATTCACACACTACGGACAATCTGGGAACACCAGTTATAGCTTAATCTGCATGCCTTTGTACTGTGGGAGGAAACCGGAGCACCCGGAGGAAACACAGGGAGAACATGCAAACTCCATGCACACAGACCCGAAGTGGGAATCAAACCCAGACCCTAGAGGTGCAAGGCCACAAAGTGCTAACCACTACGCCACCGCGCCACCATAATCATTTTATCAATTGATCGATTCTTTTTTTTACATATAAAAAGATACGTGCATATTCGTACTGTAAGTGATTAAACGAGCATTCTCTAAGCTGCCATCATTTCTGTTCCCTTTATTCTGTTTTGTGTTTTAATTTATTATTCATGTCTTTACTTCGTTATCATCTTAGCAGCGCTTTCTTTTAAAGCGTCACAATTAATGATGGCTTGCGATCAGGGAATTGAGAAAGAACGAGTGATAAAGCGAAGTGAATCAGGAACGAAACACACACGACTACTGATGTATGTGACCGGGAAACATGGTGTGATTTATTAGGCACATAGATGTGGAAGAAATCCTGCAAATGAAACACACAACCATAAAACGCAAACATACATCACGGTATTAAATCTACCGTTATGTCGGTGGATGAACAATCCGTTGCAAGATTGCGAAGTCATTATGAAGATCTTCCCCCCCCTAAGCAGTCCTGACTGAATGAACGCTACAGTATATATTTTATTACTGTAAGTCTAATCGTATTTAATCTAGATAAAAATCTCCCCGCATACTGCTTTCATTTATCTAGCCTGGTTATCTCATAAACAAGTCCATTAGTGCGATCCGCTAACGCGACCCGCTCTCGCTCGCCTGCCTCTGTGTATCATTTGCAAATTAATTATTTGCTCATCATCCAGATTTCATCCTGGATATTAGGCCCTGCATATGGAGATCTCATTAAGATGTGATTAATTTGAGAGCATGGAAAAATTTTTAGTTCACTTTTATTAGGATGAGATGAATGACTTGTCTATAGTGGCAGGTTTCAGTTACATCGAAATGCTAATTATAAATATAAATAGAGGTCCAAATGGGCAAGTACGATGATGCCATATTAACAGAATTAACCGGGTTGCCAGATTGGGATCTAATCTAAAACACAATTCAGCAAACAGTTTAATGTTAAGACATAATCAGAAATAGAGTTTCTAAAAAGAAGTATATTCACAATGTTTAAATCCCCAAATATTTTGTAAATGTGCAAAAATCTGCCAACGCTTCTTTAGGTGTTTTGGAGTCACCTGGTTATTATACGATGCCAGAACTCAGAGAAGGATCGTGAGCCGTGTCTTTTCTTCCTTGCACTCCTCTGTGATGGTCCTTGAAGACTTCAGAGTGCACCTGATCAGCAGAAAGCAAAGTGAATCATTCATAAGAGAAAGAAAGAAAGAAGCCGAATTTCACCCGGAGCGTGTTCTGTATGAACCGCCCTGGAGTTTCGTTCCTGTCCTCCAGAATTTGTGTGCGTTCATGTGTTCTGACAGTGCGGTGTGTTTAAAGAGTTGTCTCGAAGCCATGTAGCAGTCGTATGATTTCATCCTAATGCAACAATATCTGAATCACACATTAGGCAAGTGTGACTGCGGAGCGGCGTACGTTTAATCTCGTTCCTTAATTCAAATATTAAAGTAGTTCAACATTTTGATTCAGTATTTGTTTAGTGCTGTCTAACATAAATGCATAAACTTAATATACAAAGAGAAGATTGTTGGGAGACGAAAGAAAAACTCTTTTCATGTTTCATAGCAACATCTTCTAGGTAGTGTGAAAGGTCTGAGAAACTTGTGGAAGATTCTGGACACGGATCCGTGAAGAACACAGAGATGCTCATTTGTATTCCTTGGTTCGTGTATGAAGACTCCCGTATGAAGACAGGACTTCAACAGGGTTAAAATTGCACGCCGGAGATGGTCATGGCAAAACCTCCATCATATGTTCATGCATGGATCTGCATATGTCGCAGGAAGCCTTGGAGCACTAATCCTCGGGGGTATAAACAGAAGGCGTCCAAACAATACAAAATACAAATTCTGATTCTTAAAGCAACAATTTGTTCCATGTTTTATGATACTACTGAAATATTACCTTGTCTAAAAGCTGTTCATTTTGTTAATTTGGAATGATTTTGAGATGGAATGTTTTAAAAGTATTGGAGATATAGACAAATCGACATGCTAGTCAATTTCCATCCATCCATCCATCCATCTATTCAGGAACCTCTGTAGTCCAACTAGGGACCATGGAGGCCAGTTGTGATCATTGGATTTATTCCCATTTTTACGACAGTGATGGGACCTCCAGGCAACAGGAGTACCCAGAGGAAACCCACCATACACAGGGAGAACGTGCAAACTCCATGCACACGAGGCAGGAATTGAACACAGACCCTGGAGGAGCAAAGGCGACAGTGCTAAGCCACCCCCCCCCCCCCCCATTTGTCTGTTCTTTAAAATTAAATTGATTTTCAGTAATAATTGATTTCTGATTGTTGCTTTTTGATGTAAATTGACACATCGATTGTCCTAACCTCCAGACAGAAGGCAACCAGCGTTTGTACTTGTTGAAATACTTATGTCTTTTGCATCTGCATATACAGCGTCTATCATTGTTTTGTTTTTTTCTTGTTCTTGATAAACACTTTTAATAAAGTTGATAAGAGAAAAATCTGATTCGGAAAAGTGGAAACGTGTCCATTCTCTATACTCTCCCACTTTAACTCTGACTGTTAGAATGCAGCAAGACTATTTATTATGCACTTACACTTACCCACATGTACACTCTTCCCGACCCGTATGCATCATGTCTGCCGAATCGAGCGTGGAACGCATGGTGGCTTTAATCTTCCCCGTCTGAACACAACCTATTTGGAGTGCACTCTAAAGCATTAATAAAAAATAAAAACCTTGGGCATGCTTTTAGTGCATGTAAGTGGATTCCTGATATGTGTGTGTGTGTGTGTCCATTGTTTAAGACAGGGCACGTTTCATACCGCATGTACAGTATGATGATGTGTAAATATAATTGAAATAATAGAGTGAGCACTTTGTTGATGTATTGAGGTCCAGCACTCTCAATCCATCACTTCAATAAACGCTTGTCAACTTTTATGATGCAACACTAAATTTTTTTTTTTTTTTACAAACTCTCATGCAAATGCAAGATCTCTCTTTTACTTCTTGCTTTTACTTTCATATTCCAGTGCAATTTATTTATTGAATTATGCAAATACAGCAAGCTGCGGTGCTCTGTGTATTCGGATGCCTTTCTATCAGAGCAAGCGTTAAGCAGCTCCTCTGTGAGATCGAACCGGACGGACTGGCCTCCACTACCTAATGAGCATTGTTAGCACGTGACTCCGTTGCCCTTCCTTTTACAGGTTGTCCTTCCTTGGAGTACTTTCAATAGGTACTAACCCTGCAAGGACCCCACACCTTGGCCCTTGTTGAAGTTGCACGGATCCTTACGCTTGCCCATTTTTCCGGATTCCAACACCACACCTTCGAGATAAATGCCTTTGATACAGTAGATGCCATAGTGGTTTTGAGGTAACATGACAAGCCTACAAGCTTTCCTTCATGTAACGTCTAGAAAGAAAAAAGAGAGGCTGAAGAGTAAAGATGGAACTACCTTATTGTAAGCTAACCTGTTCCAGAATATTACAGTAAATGCAGCTATAAATGGATAAAAGGTGTGACAGATTATTGTTCAATTAATGAAGAACTATCAGCATTGGAAACCTACAGTCTTATACGAGAACTAAAACACTTCTGGATGCTCTGTTATTCTTACAAGGCTCTAACTTCTTATAAGACTAACTATCTACTGTAACTCTAGCTAATCTTCCGTATCTTCTATCATCTCCTTACTGGTTGTGAACTTGTTCAAAGTCTTTGGACTATGGGAGGAAACCCACCAGTCATGGGGAGAACATGCAAACTCCATGCTCACGGACCCTAAGGCAGAAATTTAACCTGGACCCTGGAGGTGCAAAGCGACAGTACTAACCAATAAAGCCACCTACTGTATATACAGTACAATATAACCGGGGGAAAATGCTTAAGGGATTCCATGACGCTACAGTAAAATATTTCCCAAATTTAGCAGCCAGTTGGTATTTTCACTAGATGAAATGTAGCTGATGTACGTAGATGAAATGTACATACCGGATTGAAAAAATAATGAATGAATATTAAGGTCTATTTGTAGTGAAAGAACAAAACAAGCTCAGAGGAAAACCCTAAAAAGAGCAATTTTTAAAACTGAGGTTGACACCATAAGGAATTCGACTACTTTTGATTAAAAGAAAAAAAAAAAAAGCTAGAAATAGCAAACATTACAAAAAAAAAAACGATCAAACAAACTACCACTTGAAATTTTTAATTAGAAACTTACAAATTCTCATTACTTTAATGTGACGAATTATACTGTTCTGAATACGTCATGGTGATATATTTCAAGCTCGGTTATTGAATCTTATCCCTCGTTTCCCTCATCCCTGTCATCGTCCGCTCGGTTATACTGCACGGTGGTTCAGTGAAGCTCCAGCGCTATCTGTGCACTATGAGTCTTAAAAAAAAAAAAAAACTCATTTCATCACTGCGCTTGCAAAAGTATCGGTACACGGACTATTCCCAAGTTCTACCCCAGTCCTCAGAGAAGGTATTGCACATCACTGCCTTAAGGCTTTGCATGCAAATGATTTAAATTAGTCAGACATTACATCACACCATGCCAAGATGCAAGACTTTTTTTCTTTTCTTTTTGAGATTTGTAGAAAGTAGATTTGCATATATTGACAATTCAAGTGAAACCGACAAAGCTTCAATTGTAAAGGAATGAAAATCTTAGATTGGACTAAGGCTGAGAAATGAATAGACACAAAACACGAACATCTCAATTTCCAAGTTTATTTCCCCCTATTGTTAATATCCAGGCTTTGCTTTTTCATGAAGAAAGCAAAGCTGTAAGGTGATTAAACTAAACAGACTTAGAAAGAGAAATCTGTGAACATGTTCAGTAAAAAAAAATGTTAAAGTATAAGTTCAATCTCAAAACGAGTGGCAAAAATCATTTGGAGAAAAAGAATGTGATGTGAAAACTGTGCTACAATATACTGGAAGTATGTGAATTAATTAATTTTGGTTAGAATTGAACTGAACACTAAGTTACTATAAAGTCTCATCAGCATTTTATAGAAGAACTTGGCACAAAGGGACACACTTAGCAAAGAAAAAAACGGGATTGGCCCCTGCAGATCATAGCTGGATTGATGAATAAGAATGTGGGTCTTTAAGAAGGTAAAGTGGCTAATCTTTCCCTGCTGTACAATATGAGGTATATAGAATAGGTTCTCTGGTGCTGAGAGTCCGTAAAAGCTGCTATTGATCGAGGGGTAATGTTCTCGCACCGAGCATCGCATCATGTACAGGAGTCACATGGTTCTTAGGGGCAGTTCATTTTACTCCAGATCAATTATCTAATCATCTCCGGTGTAATGCATGTGCCAAAGAGTTCAGTCAATAAGCACATCGATCCAGGCCCGGGCTGAGATCTCTGTCCAGTGAAAGTGTGCACTTATACAGTACAGTCTGTGCTCTGTGAGTACTGTATGTGGTGCTGTGGAGATTAATGACTGAACGGTTACGAGAGTAATGTTGCAGTTTGTGAAGATTAATTGCGACTCGATATCGATAATATGACAGCAGTCTTTTAACACAACCAGCGTTATTTGCGTTTTACGTTTAACTGTAGTCACATTAAATGTTATAAAATGTCTCTAAAACAGGTTTTTGTTATCACTTTCTTGTTTCTTCTCTTATTTGTTGTGTTATAGAAAAACTGCAAAATGTAAACTCTTCTTAAAACGTCCTCACAAGTTACTGCTTTGCTTTTGACTGTTACTGCTGACACTGGAGACTCCTTCCATAATTCTTGTCTTGTCTTCTTGGAAGTTACCAATGGCTGGCATCCACTATGTTGCGTTACTGCCACCTTCTGGTTTTGGTCTCCCTCATCTTCCTTTCAGATTGAATCCTCTTTTCTAGTCCCACAACCCATCATTTACATTATTCCTTGTGCTCTTTCTCCATTATATATATATATAAACATACTACGACGTATTAATATAAACCTATGATATAAAGCTGCAGTGTTCAGCATTGCCTTGTTATAATCAAATATTCAGCGATTGGATATAAATATCACCTGACTCATTTCTTTCTTGACATTTTTCTGGCCCTGAAATGCGCTCCACCTCCATTCGCAATAGTCAACACAAAGAGGAATTTGTGTTTAAAGCGATGTTTTTGCATGGGTGTGGCTCAGATGGAGGGACAGTTTGAGCACTTTGCATGTTTTTATTGCAGTTATAATTCACATAAAAGCAACGGAAATCTCGACAAATTACAAACAGCTCCTTTAAACTATGTCCTTCAAAATTTTCCTTCCATAAGCACTTCATGGCACATCCATCCAAAAACCAGAAAGTCCAGCGAGGTCTTTTTTAAATGCACAATTAACTCTTAAGTGTTTCGCATTTACGCCTCTTTTAGTGTCTTTAAATGTACTGTGCAGATCATTTCCTTCCTTCCTGCTGTTAACCTCAGGGCACACACACTACTATTATGTTTTTTATAATGATTATTCTTGGCTCGTGGCTTTAGCTGCTAATTAATGGATGGGTTCAAAGACTCATTTTCCACAATAGGTCCATTTAAAAAAAACAAAAAAAAACAGTTACACAGTCAATACATTAGCATTTTTTCCTACTTCAGTAAAAAGAGACATATAATTGAAACATAATTAAAGAGCATGACTAATCTCCAGAGCGATGCAGTGATTGGTTTGGCTAACATGTTTACGCCAACATGATCATAATACTTATTATCATGATCATCACTGTAATTAACACTGGCATCGCAACACTTACCAGCATGACCATACATGGGGAAAAAAGGGTACACGTGTGTGCTGTGCTCGTTGGCTGATGTTTAAGAGATATTTGTGAGTCAGCCACCAAGTGTTGCATGATTCAGGGAGGGAAAAAACACGACGAAGATCCAAAAAAAACCAAAACACCGCCCAACATATTTTTTCAACATTTGAAATTTCAAGAACCATTTAATGAAAAAGAATTGAAATAATTCAAATTATGAACCTATAATAATAGCTAATTATCCTTATTATTTTAATTATTTTAATCTTTCCCAGGCAGCACCTAAAACAAGAAACCCTGTTGCGTTATAACAGCAGTTTATTCTTTTGCAAAACCTTTCCTCACCCCTCGCCAGCTTCTGTTCGATTCTAATGAAATTCTTCAGTTTGGTTGTACTGTATGGGACTTTGAATGTAGAGGCAGAAATATACATCTGCTTTGCTGTAATTCAATAAGACAGTGAATATTCATGCTGTGGAGATAATGAGGCAACTGCATCTTCAACTGCACCTTCAACTTATCTCCACATGAATTATACAGATCCTGCAGAAGGGGGAAAATATAACAGAAGAAGGCTCTTGTGTGCTCGAGATTTGAAACATGAGACCAAAACCCTTCCGTCACCCCAAACCCGAATGCGATTATAAGATCCTGCTGCGCCAGCACTGGCTCGTACGTTGCCAACAAGCCAGCTAGCATTGTGCTAATTATTTCTTTGTCTAATCCAGCAACCAGGATTAATAAAAACTAGTTATTGTAAGATATTATAATTAAAAACCGGCTATTGTTATCGTATTGCCAAAGTCAACAAGCTAACTAAGATTAGACTAATTATATTATTTAATGTGTAAACTAATGCAGTGCTTTGCAAAAGTATTCATGCCCCTTAAACTTGTCTGTATTTCAAGTATAAAATGTATGTATAAAAGTATTCATACTCCTGCCACTTCTGCAGAAAGGCATCACCACAACGTGATGCCGCCACCACCATGTTTCATGGTGGGAAGGGCCTGTTCAGAGTGCAGTGTTAGATTTAGGGCAAAAAGTTCAATTCTGATCAGAGCATCTTCTTGCACATGTTTGCTTCCACCTGAGCTGTGGATCTCTGCAGCTCCTCCAGAGATACCATGAGCCTCTTGGCTGCTTCTCTGATTAATGCTCTCCTTGCCCGACATTTTAGGAGGATGTCCATGTCTTGGTAGGTTTGCAGTTCTCTTTCCATCTTCGGGTAATGGATTGAACAGTGCACCGTGAGATGTTTAAAGCTTGGGATATTTTTTTTTACAACCTAACCCTGCTTTAAACTACTCCACAAATTTATCCCTGACGTGTCCTTGGGCTTGATGATGCTGTTTGTTCACTAATGTTCTGTAACAAACCTCTGAGGGATTCACGGAACAGCTGTATTTAAACTGAGAATAAATTACACACAGGTTTTACTATTTAAAAACTATTAAACTATTCTCCCCCGATCACTCAGTTTAGATGGCCGGCCAGCTCTAGGAAGAGTCCTGGTGGTTTCGAACTTCTTCCACTTA
>JAQMYJ010000037.1:34729190-34751554 GCA_030014305.1 Clarias laeviceps
TCAAGTGAAAATGAGCCGTGAAAGTGAGGCCGAAAATGAGCTTCCCCTATTTGACAGACCAGTAGCCGCCACTGGTGAGGTCTTACTACAGTTGTAAAAATGGGAATAAATACAATAGTCAACATTGGTCTCTACAGTCCCCAGTTGGACTACCAAGTTTCCTAGATGGTTGGGATGGATGGAACTGTTAAGCTGTTTGTAGATGATGTAACCCAATTCACTCAAATCTCAGACTGAGTGAAAAGTCACAACAGTTCAAACAGTCGTGAAGTCGAAATTGCCCTTTTTTACTAAATGGCTTGCTCAAATTTGTGCGAATTTTTAATAAGGTTCACTGTGAATCTTTTCTTTGGATAATTTTTACTGTTGGAAAAAAAATCCAGCTGGATTTCGTGAAATGATGACAATTTTTATTTAGGGGAAACGTGCTAGAACATATGTCTCACCTAACGAAATGCGTCACACGCTTAGTATAAAAACAACTCCTTTTTCGTGTGACTGTTTGAACCCGCGTCGTCTCAGTAGGAGCTAAAGAAAGGCGTTTTCAAGGACTTGAGTCCCGAAGGTTTTTCGTCGAACAATGCGTTATTGTCACCGAAGTACCAGAGCGCGCCAGTAAAGTTCTTCAGGTTTGACCATACGCCGTTTTTGTTTTGTTAGCACGGATGCCCCAGTCCTGCTGTCAGCAAGAGATTCTGAGAACGAGGGAAGGAAAGCAGGAAGGAAGGTTTAACAGGACGGACACCACATATGGTTTTCAGCACCGTTTATTATTAGACTGAAACAAGTCATACAGCACTTTGTATCCAGAAAAAATAAATTAACGTGATTTAATTTCATGTTTGTTCAGCCTGAGCGGAATCTCTGACAAATCCGATAACATTCAAGTTCATCCAACACAGGTGGATTTACTCTGTGATCTGAATGAGTTTCTTCAAAAAAAAAAGAAAAAAGAGTGGTATTTCCTAATTAATAAAATAAAATAAAAAACACTTTCCCCTTCTAAGCGATGTTAATGGAAGATAAAACACGCACTTATTAATTCAGTCTGTCTAGACTTCTCGGAAGCGTGTTTCTTACCATTCCACAGAAGAAAAAAATTGGATCAATTTCCACATATGAGCTGAATCATGTGGTTTTTGTCCTCCTGCCCCCCATCCCAACCCCACACCCCCCCAACCATTCCAAGCAGGAAATGTTTGGAGTTCGAACAAAAGAATCACATGGCGTCTGGTGCCCCTTGGCCACAGATGGACCGACGGGTTTTGATTAAAAAAGGAAAACAACAACCGAGCCACGAACACGTTTGAGATGCTTGGCGGCCGTTAGCGTTGGAAGGTTGGAGAAAGAGCTTTGGGTTTCCTTAAGCGACTGATCCGAATCCATTGTGGTTTTCGAATTAAATTGCCATTATGGGGAAGGAAATCTAGGGAAAAAAAAATATTGCAGCTCAGAGTGTGTTCGTGCTTTCGCACAGTTAGATCGTTGTTGCGATGAAAGGTTCGAATGATCTACCTCCACTAAGGGTAAGATTACTCGCCCAGACGCTGAGGTGTTACTCGGACACCTTTCACCTAGTGATGAATGATCCTCTGTGTACGCAAAGGTCATCACAGCGTGTAACAATCTTTTCCGTATTTTTTAGAAACTTGGCCATGGTTTGCTCTTCTACAGCCAAAATGGGCACAAGTGACTCTTCTGGTGTAGCTCTGAGGATCATCACGCTTTCCCCGGTGTTGTAGTCAGGGGTCCCTTGATAGACTGGACTGTTATATCAAGAAGGCTTGGATTCATTCCACTTGCCTTTGGCCTTACGACAGTTCTGCTGTTGCTACAGTCCTGGCTCCGACAATAGGTTCGCCGATCCCTGGGCTGTTTGCTTGGGGGATATTGAAGTTTACTAAAACTGAGCCAATACAACTAACCACCGGAGAAAGTGTTGAGAAACCCTGTTTTTGCTTCGCAGATATGTTTCTAGACCATTTCAACAGAGGGGGCCAGGCTGGGGTCAGCCGATCTGTTTGATTCTGGGACCCTTTTGTTTTTTTGGACTAAGAATAACGCACTATTTTTTTGATAAGGATGTCGCGTGACTGTGCTAGAGTTACACAACTAAGGTAGTCAGGGTAGTTTAAGACCATTATTTTTTTTCTTTGCTGCCATTGCTCTCCTGCTTCCTGTTTTCTTTCTCCCCAATTTGGTTTTGCTTTTCATCATCATGCGACAGCGACCGACTAGGGAGGATGCAAACACACCCGCTTCCTCCAACATATATATAAATGCATTATTTTTGAACTGATGCTCATGCTATCACGATATTCGTCCTGTAACATTGCCAGTAATTGCCTGGTGCTGCTGGGATTATCAGGGAAGCGATTTTTGCCCGTTCCTATCTAGAGAGCTCAGCAAGGTTGGTGGTCCAGGCCATGGATGAATGTCATCAAGATTCGGGATCTACTAAACACTTTTCCATCTTGCTTGATTTGTTTTCTGTTGTCCATCACATCTTACGTCTTAGCCAAAAGGAAAAATGATCCACATGTGGGATTTGGTCCTTTGGCTAAAGTGATCCAACTTTTTTTTTTTTCTTCTTCTGAGTGCTGCTTTCCCAACATATGACCAACTGGACATGCATTTGCACAAGAAAATATGATTGCTCAAATGCAGCAGAGGTTCCTGTTTATACTAAACAGAATCATTGCATTTGCTCTAATCAGTCAGTATTTAATTTGGTTTTCCACTGGTCAGCCCCATCCCATACCCCTTTATAGACCTTTGGTCCTTTTTCAAATCACGGAAGTGTAATTCTGTTCTGTATTTACAGGATCGTTGTGTGACTTCATGAGAAGAACTATGTTTGGATATTGGATATCCTCATTATTGTTCCTGTTCGCATTATGTGAGGTACAGTGATGCCCAGTCACCATTACAGTGCACATGTTGCTTAGTTAATTCACTTGCATTATTTGTCCTATTCATGTATGTACTCAAAAGCACTAGTGTATTCTGGATGGTCTGCTGAACAGTTTTTTCATTGTTTTTTTATTCTGCAGTTGTTCATGGTGGCCCGCTCATCCAATAATGACACGCAACAGAAATCCAGGAACGGCACCCATGAAATCGACCCCATTCGCAACAAGATTGTGATGGCCCAGTTTGAGTGCTACCAGAGGATCGCGAAGGACAGCAGTCACGATCACAAAGGTAACGTTAGAACTGTTTGATGAGAGGGGGAAAAATGTTTTGGAGGGGTTTGTATCAAATGTTACAAAGGTTATGGTTGGTGTCGAGAAATACATTTCCTTTACCTTTGTAAGAAAACAAAATACAGTAAGTTCCCTACCTACAAACATTGTAGTTACGATCTTTCGAAGATACGAACAAGCATTCACTCGTGTTCGATTGCAGAAGTTAATGATCAGATCTCTGGCGTACATTGTCACGTGGGTGCTGCGTGCATCTCAGGATTGTCCAGAAGCGAGTGATAAATCAGCAGCGATGAAGATGGAAATAATTGGAAGAGGTGAAAAGATGGCAGATGTTGCTCGTTCTTTTAACATGAATCGCTCGGCACGATTCTAAAGAACAATATGTGTATAGCCGATTGTGTTAGTATCCTAGTACGTAGACCATGTTTGTTGGACTTATGAACAAATTGGAACAAGCTCTTGGAACGGAACTTGCGGACTCACTTGTTGGGGAGTCCAAGGGAGCAGAACTGAACGTGGTCTCAAGGGGGATAGTTGATACTTTCTCCTTGATATCAATCAGTCAACACAAGCCAATCACAGGTCTCCGTGAGCTCAATCAAGTGGAAGACGGCGGATAGCACGTTGGTGTCACACTGCCCCTGAGGTTGAGTGAGCAGCTTTTCAGAAAGAAGCAGTTAGCATGATTTACAAAAGCATGTGACAGCCTCGGCTCCTTCCTGGTTGGTAGATGTTGCTTGATTGAGACGAACCATCAGACAGGTTGGGATTGAGTATTACTAAATTATGGAGAAAATCAAAAGGGTAAAATTCAACACCTCCCCACTGAGAAATAGTAGCTTTATTGTATTTAGACCATTTAAGACTAATAGGGACTCACTGTTTTAGATTGTATAGATTTGGTTGGTGATCAGAAGTAAGATTTGAACGCGACAGGACAAGCAAGTCGCAAAATTCCTCTTATGCAACAGTTAGTTCCCGACAGAGTAATCTGATTGGACGAGAGCCATTCCACCAGTCACAGAAGCACGTTCAACAAGAAAACACACCTGATAATGTTATGTCATCGCTGACTCTTAAGTAATCGCGTCTAGGTCGTTCCCAATTGCCTTTAAACTGTCTGTGTTCGGCTACAAAGTTAATTAGCTTCTACCATAAGGTTGAATCCCAAATCCAAGGGAATTCAAGGGAACGAGAGATTGTACACTTTACATAGTACACTTGCTTTCCGTTTTACTCTATTCGGGATTCAACCCCAGAACCTGAATGTTATATTATATATGATATTTTAATGTGGAATAAGTGAAAAAATATATAGAGAAACTGAGGTTTACAGGACTGTCCACCAGCTTCAGGGTTTATTCTCCTCACCTTTTAGCTACATAGTACCGGTAAGAATTTAAAACTCCTTTCACTGTTAATTACGTTAATTGGTTAACTATGCCAAAGATATGTGTTGGCAGAGGAAAATAACTTAAACTTAAATAAAAAAAAAAAATCATAAACAGTTTATAATAAATGGTGTTTGTAGAACTGTTGTATAAAAGCAATATCACACTTGAGGTCGTGCTGTTAAGTACAAGAGCATAACCTCTAATGTGATACTGTGTAATTGTACAACAATTAATTAATTATTGCTGTGCAACTTCCACAGAACAATTAAGTTCCTGATCCCTCACGAATATAAATTAATATATAAAATTTATATTCAAGCAAACCTCACCTTAACAACAATCAAGTTTATTACATTTTTTTCTTTTTTTTGTGACTTTTAAATACTTTTTTTAATTTAAATTTTTTTTATTTGTGTATGAGATGTGTCTTCCATAGCCAAACAGGTGGAAGAGCTGTTGCTATCGAAACGATAAAGCATTATACCTGCACTATGGCATAAATGTAGCTCATACATAGTCTTAAAATGCACTGATTTATCGATTCAGTTCCTAACCGTAACTTACTTAAAATGTCTAAATACAAATGGAATTCATTTTCTTATTTTATTGAAATGTAATGAAGTACGAGCACAAGTATAAACCCGCAGTTACACTCTACTACAGAACTCTATGCTTTCAAATGACTCCTAATGATGAGAAGTTACAGCTGCTTGTGAGAAAGCTAATTTCGACGTCCTCTGTATCTAAGCTCAGATTAAACATGTATATCCAATTTTTTTTTTCTTTTCGTCTTGGCGCTCGCGACACCGCCTCACTGGAATGCTATTGTGTTCGGAGCGTCGGGCGTGTCCGACTCTATGCATTGTTCATCTGCAAACGCTCAACATATTCCCGTCGTGTGGCGCAGCTCCAGCTGTTTCCAGGCCAGATGTTTTGTTTGACAGCAACCGTGAAGATTGTCAGAGCTTGTTGATTTGTTCCATGTTGATTTTTTTTTTTTTTTGCGGCCGACCAGTGAGAATGAATTATTGTCAGTAAATACGTCTGAACTGCAGTTATACGGCCATCTCACAAGAGTTCGGGGAAGTTACGAAGACAGATTTTGTTTAAACGAGATTTGATTCAATTTGGAAATAAGGGTGTTTAGAGTACATTTGTCTGATTAGGAGTTTATCATGAGACAACAGTTCTGACTGAAAGGAATCCTTTTAGGAAATGGTCCCTTTTGAATTTGTTATAATGAATTGTAGCATTATTTTTAAATAACTTTCAGTTTTTATTTCTAAAGCATCTCAAAAACAGAATTATTTGAAAAGACAGTGTATAAATACTACTAACACTCCTACAACAGCTACTGCTAATAGAAATAGTCACTTTTTTTTATCAAATGATGATCTGCACATTATTCTTATAATTCTGTAATTTCCTTTGGTCATAAAGCAACTGATCCAATATCACTTTTTTTTTTTTTTTTTTTTTGCGCCATTAAGTAACACACAGCCCTGTAGCAGAACTGAAAGTAATGATATTTGGTTGAAAGCAAACTGTTGTATTGTTGTTTTGTTTTTGAGAGTCGCCTATACACTCTAACAGACCCTCTAAAATAGTGTTCTGCTGGAATTTAGGTCCACTGTGTAAGAACTCTGTTCCTTGTAGAATGGAGGCATTGTGATTTAAATTCTGGTTCTTTGTGTGTGTGTGTGTGTGTGTGTGTGTGTGTGTGTGTGTGTGTGTGTGTGTGTGTGCGCGCTGTGCAGCTGGGCTGATGTGTAACCGCACATGGGACGGCTGGCTGTGCTGGGACGACGTAGAGGCCGGAAAGACCGTAACGCAACACTGTCCTGATTACTACACTGACTTTGACACTTCAGGTAAAAAAAAAAAATTATAATAATAATAATAATTATTCCACTGCAACTGAGTTCAGCTTCATTACTGTCATGTTTTTATAAATAATCAGTAATGACACAAAGTTGTTTCAGGATGTTCAAAATCATCGACATACTGTACAGGACGTGACTTCATCAGCATTTCAACCAGCATGTCTTTAGGGCCGTTCAAGTCAAAGCAGGACTTTTGATTACAGTTATGAGAGTAGAAACTCCCTTTATTTCTCTATATAATCCCCTGCTAAACTAATGCACTTATCCCAGTGTTTCACTAGTGCTTGGACACCATCAAGGTAGAAAGTTTTCACGTCTGAAACGCCGGCCTCCCAGGAACTCCTTTAATGGCACAGACACGTGGAAATGTCTTGGAGCGAGATCAGGACTGTACGGGGCATGTGGCAATAACTCCCAGCCGAGTTCCTGTAACGTGCAAGTGGTGTTGGTGAACGATTGTGTGTACAGTTCCAACAGACAGATGCTTCTCTTCCAAAAGTCTTACGCCTTCATTCACCAGGAATTTCATCCCAAGTCCCGGTTTGACTTGAACGCCCCTTAACTAGACAACCAATGCCTTGGCAACAGAATGTTCAATCAAATCTCTCAGAAGAAAAAACTTCATGGAAGGAATCGTCAGTAGGAATGAATCTCCAGCGAGCTGTTGATGCTGAGATGTTGAGATGTTTCTGCTACTTGAGCATTCCAGCAGGCTTCAATCCAAGGTGCTGTTTGTTAATCGGTCATTTCAGGCAGGTAACTCTAAATGAAGCTCTCCTCTGCAGCACAAGGATGTCTCTGTCCTACTTTCCTGGGACGCTCCTCATGGGACGCCTGTTTCCTCAGCGCATTCGATGGATTTCGTATAGACTGCGTTTGAAAATTCTGTACATTCTTGTAGATTCTTGAAGTTCTTGAGGGGTTTTCCGAGCTTCAGAAAGCGTCTGATAGACTGTTTTGTGTTCTTTGGTATTGTTCCGCAATGTAGAAAAAAAAGAAAGAATGTACCAACATACTTCACTCATCACAATTTTTATATTTTTGTCAACATAAGACGAGCTTAGAGGTTTTGTTTTATTCCCGCATGCTTCTGAGTTAAATTGAACATACAGTAGACTAAACAAAAGCACATGGTTAGTGTGTGAACAATACTACTGGATCCTTAATCTTCACTCACTCATCGTCTATACCGCTTTATCCTGTATACAGGATCGCTGGGGGCCTGGAGCCCATCCCAGGAGACTTTGGGCATGAGGTGGGGTTTACACCCTGGACGGGGTTCTAATCCATCACATGGCACACGCACATACACACTCATTCACAAACTACGGGTAATTTTGGGAACGCCGGAGGAAACCCACCAAGCGCAGGGGAAAACACGCAAACTCTATGCACACAGTTCCCGAGGCGGGAATCGAACCCGGAACCTAGAGGTGCAAGGCGACAGTGTTCACCACCACGCCAACGCACCGCCTGCTTTAATCTTGCATCCTGAATTCAACTATTTGTAAATATTTGTTAATATACAGTATGTTAACTATAACCGCAGTAATTAATGGTACTTAAATAAAGGATCTTTTAATCTGTTTTATTTTAGAGGTGGCTACAAAAATCTGCACCGAATCTGGCAAGTGGTTTGTCCACCCTGAGAGCAACAGAACCTGGACCAATTACACGACCTGTAAGCAGTCAACTTCTAAGAGCCAGCAGGTGGGTTTGGGACGAAAGACTAAAGTCTACTTCTGCACACAGGGACAGTAAGGTAGCTAAGACTGCTGCATGCGAGCAAAACCAAGAGGCGGTGTAGCACCATATTATACCTTTTGATCTAATAAATCAAGCAATTTGTCTCAAATCAAGTAAGAAGGTACAACTCTAAACCATTACTGAGCACTAACACTCAGAAATGTCTATTTTTTTAATATATATATATATACGATTTTTTAATTAATACTTTGGAAAGTAATTTCAGGATTTTGGATTTGAGACACAGCTCATGGTGATAATCACATTTCAAAACAGACGTTCGTCGGCGTGTTTAACGTCGCTGCATGAAGTTCAATTCAGAAACGCGAGGGACAAAAGAAATGTCAGGTTGATGTTGCGTTTAATCCTCCAGATGTACATAAAATACGCGCGCGGGAACAAGTTCTACCACCAAGTCATATAGCATTAAAATCATTACTGTGCTAACAACAACCTCCATGCACTGTTTATTTTTACGATTACATTTCCTTCTACACAACGTATCTTACTTTCTTTGAACACTTGATACTATGTTTCTATATTTTATGTTTTATTTTTTTTAACATTTTTTCATTTAGGCATTGCTGAACCTCTACTACCTGGTCATGATCGGTCATGGATTGTCCCTTGTCTCTTTACTCGCTTCATTGGGAATCTTCTTCTATTTTAAGTAAGTGTGATGACAAAGAAAACAGCTGGATTTACAAAGTCCCGAGCTCAGCGCTTGCGCTAAAACATTTTCCCCCTTCCCTCAGGAGCCTCAGCTGCCAAAGGATTACGCTTCATAAGAACCTTTTCTTCTCCTTCATCCTGCATTCGATCATAACCATCATCTGGTTCACGGCCGTCGTGAACAACAACAACAACCAGGAGTTCTTGCAGTCGAATACAGTGAGTAGGATCTTGTTTGTTGTTGTTTTTGGGACAGTAAAGGCATGAAACACTTGGGAGTGTTTGGGGTGGGCTGTGAGAGGAAAAGAATTAATGACAGTCAAAAAGGAGGCAGCATTACTTTGTAACATTACAAGTGTTTGATAATGATATTATGTCATACGTTTTAACTTTACATGGTTACGTTTAATGTTGTGGAAGTTTTGTAATAAGTGGATAAAAGTAATTTTTTTTTTTTTTAAAGTAATTTTTTTTTTTCCATAAAAAAAAATTCTCTGACACTGGAGGCTCCTTCCCTAAATGTTAAACGTTAACATTTATCCTATTATGTACCTACAGTATTATGTAAAAGTCATTTTTTTGACATTCAGATGGGACTCCAGTGTACAAACAGAAATCAATAAGAAAAAAACAATCCAGTGCTTTTTGTCATATTTCCATTTTGTATTAGCCCCGATTTAAACAAGCCAATTATACATATCGAACCTTTAAATAACAACCCATTATTGAGTAATGTTTTTTTTGTTTGTTTTTTTGGAGAAATGAATCTTTCTGAGGAAGCAGAATGGAGAATTCAGCAGCACTGTGGTATAAATTTAGAGGTTATTTAATGTGTGAGGAACCAGTGGCGGAAACAAGCAGACACGAGACAGAAGAGGGATTACTTAATCATGACTGGGTTTTTAAAGGGTGTTTTCTTCAGTTGTAATATCTGACATTTCCTCAAATCAGTTCCAGAGACTAAATGACTCGAAGCAAAATAACTTTCATAACTTGTCACTTTTACAGCTGCTTGATTTCCTTTTTTTTTTTTTTTCATATATAAATTGCATAATAGAAGTCTATCAACTTTATATATAAAGCGCTGTCAATCGATTAAATATTTTAATCATGTTAATCTCGGTCATAGGCTGTGATTAATCACAATGTTAAAATACTCCGATTTACTTGTATTAACGTTGGAATAAAGACAAGCATGACAAATTCATTACAGGAAACGGATTATGCAGTTTTAACATCGCAAACATTAACATTTAACACGTGTCAAATTAAAATCTCGCTAAATGTGCTGCTATTATGGGAAGCCAATAGGGTCAAACTTGGTCATATGATTCATTTGTGTTCAAAAAACAGTCATTTCTAGATGAATCAAATGCGTTAATATAATATTGAAAGCCCTAATATAATCAGAAACTATGTGGGATGCAAACATTTGCTTTCGTAACTAAGCGTAAGCGTTCCTCCCTTGTGCGTATGTTTTCGCCCCCAGCTGAGCTGTCGCGTCTGCACGTTTATCCACCTGTACATCCTGGGCTGCATGTATTTCTGGATGCTGTGTGAGGGGATTTATCTCCACACCCTCATCGTCGTGGCTGTGTTTGCCGAGAAGCAGCGCCTCATGTGGTATTACCTGCTAGGTTGGGGTGAGTTTATCAACTCTGATGATTGACTTTAGTATATTTTTTTCGAATATGATGTGGATTATTATTTGATTGGATATTGGATTATAATTATTTAAACTTTTTTTACATATTGTTCAGGATTTCCTGTCATCCCAGCTGTAATACATGTTATCGCCAGAAGTTATTACTACAATGACAAGTAAGTGCACATTGTTAAAGATGTTAAAATTTGCTAAAATGTCCGTCGGTAAAAGTGATTTGACATTAAATTGTATTCTATGCTGGCGTCTCCGAGACAGTAGATGATCAAGTCTCCTCAGATTCGCTACATATTATATCCTCAACCGCGAGTACATGCTGGCATCCTGTCCAAAACAATCCAGGTGCCGAACGGAGCTGTCCCTTCAGCACCTCGGCGCCGACTGAGCGAGGGGCGTGTCCGTGTTTCACCCAGTAACCTTGTGTTTCCCTCTATTTGCATATTCCCCCATGATTGGGTCTTTTATTTTACGATGCAATAACTCTTTGTCTGTCACCTGTTTAACAAAGCTTTGTTCGCTATCATGTTAAAGGCTTTAATGTGAAACTTTTTGAAGATAAGGGTGACTTTAAGGCACGTTCGTATTATGGTATTGCACTGATGAAACGTGGTGAAAAATCTGCTTCTTGTTTTCCGCAGTTGTTGGATCAGTTCAGATACATCACTGCTTTATATTGTCCATGGGCCCATCTGTGCCGCTTTACTGGTGAGTCTCTCTCCCGCTCTGTTTCTCTCTTCCTATGTTTATATGGGCATTTTTTGTTTAAAACAATACAATTCTATACATGTCATTGAGTTTTTCTGATCTTAGTGCTGCAAAAACAGGATGAGCTTGAATCCATTTTTGTTTGGAACTCCTAAATGCTTTTGTAGGTAAGGTATAGCTTTAACCATACACCTCTTGCTGTCTCTTCCCCCTCAGGTGAACCTGTTCTTCCTCCTGAACATCGTGCGGGTTTTGATCACCAAGCTTAAAGTGACCCACCAGGCGGAAACCAGCCTCTACATAAAAGCCGTCAGAGCCACGCTCATCCTCGTGCCCCTCCTGGGCATCCAGATCGTCCTGCTGTCCTACAAACCCGAGGCCCACCATTCCAACGAGATCTACGCCTATCTGATGGCCATCCTGATCCATTACCAGGTAAGAAGGTTGGATTAGCTTCCATGAGCTGAACTGTCTGTACAATGCTTAGACAGTTGTAGAAAAAAAAAAGTGCAGTGTTACAGTAAATCTCTGATCTTTTAATCTACATCTTGTGCCACTCTTTAGGGTCTGCTGGTGGCCACAATCTTCTGCTTCTTCAATGGAGAGGTGAGTCATTATGGAAAAAAAAAAATTATTCCAAGCAAAATTAACATTTGGTTAATAAAGAAATAATATCCGTAAACACTTGGGTTTGCATCGACCCTAAATGATTTGCTTGACCGCATTTAGCGACCCTGAATGATTTCATTGAAAATTTATCTGTATCTTATCAAATACAAAAAAATGATAAAAATCCAGATTCACATTTTTTCTACACTTTGAAATCATTCAAAGAAGACATCAACCTCTTTAACATAATAATTCTTTTTTGTATTCTTCATAATTATTCATACATCCATAGAATCTACTGTAAATATTTCCTTTAAACGCTAGAGAATGATCATCATGTAACCTGACATAATAATAATAATAATAATAATAATTTTATGGTCTAAAAGCTATGTACATGCCTTCGTCCTGCAGGTCCAGAGTGTGTTACGGCGCCACTGGAACCAGTACCGCATCCAGTTCGGCAGCACGTTCGCCAACACCGATGCGCTGCGCTCGACGTCCTGCACCACCTCCTCCATGACCGAGGTGCACCGCTGCTACAGCATCGACAGCCACATGGACACGCTCAACGGCAAGAGCTTCCACAACTTGGAGACCACCATCCTGCGCTCGGATAACATCTACATGTGAGGACGGTCGTCCTTACGCGCTCAAAGACAACAAACAGAGACAAGCGCGAGTCTCCGGCGTCCCCATCCGGGGACTATCACAAAGTACTTTGGCACAGCAAGCGCGCCTTTTTTTTTTTGCTACGGAGCCAGATAACATCTTAACGAGAACGGGATTCTTGGTGTGAGATGAGAACTGACGCAGAACACAGAGGGAGGCGAGAACCCGTATGACTGATGAACACGGACGCTGATGAAAGCGCCGCCCATTGGCCGTGTTCGCGATTTTAAACAGGACGGCATGTGGGATTAGCAACACACAAGAGACTTTACAGGAGATCTGGATTACATTCCCTCTGGCTCGAAAAAGGATGTTCTGTGAGATTTGGGGTAAAAAAAAAAAAAAAAAAAAAAAGATCCTATACTGGTGGTGTATTGATTGTGAAACTCCATCTGTTCTTTGTTGTGTTTCTGCACTTGATGGGTTGAAAGGTTTCTGGAAGAGGGGACTTTATAAAGAGACGAACGCAGACCGCACTAAAGGGAAGCACAAACCCTACATGTCATTATTTGTGGAAAATCAGTTATGTCCTTCAATTCTTTATGCTAATAGCTTGCGGAATTCGACTCCTCGTGTGTTAAGTCTTAGACATGGATATTACTGAGTATATACACACTGATCAGCCGTAACATTAACACCACTGACAGGTTAGGGGGTGACATCAAGGGGTGAATTCTATTAGGTGTGGATTGAACAGTCAGTTCTCCAAGTTGATGTGTTGTGTGCAGGAAAAATGAGTGAGCAGACGGATCGGAGTGACTTTGACAAGCGACATATTGTGATGTCTACTGTAGATGGCCGGGTCAGAGCAACTCCAAGAGCAACAGCAGGTCTTGTGGGGGTGTTCCCTCCCAGGGTTATGGACACGCAAGGAGAGAAGCCTAGCCCATCTGGTCCGATCCAACAGAAGAGTTACTGTAGCGTAGTTTGTGAAAAATTAATGCTGGCTGTTATAGAAAGGTGTCAGAAGACACAGTTCATCATGGGACTGCGTAGCGTCCCATCTCCTACAACTGGTGGAACTCCTACATCTCCCTGTCCATCTCCTAGGACTGGTGGAAAAGGAACCCTGGATGACACTAAAGTGCTCGCCCTGTCATCCAGAGATCGCAAGTTCAGTGAAGCTAAGCTCTGTCAGAGGGGAGGGACGTAGCGCTTTCACATAAATCATGGATATACAACCAATCGTTGGCTTCTGTGAGCTCACGCAAGCTGAAGGAGCAGCTAGCACTGTCCTCCAAGTGTGTTACGCCGCTCCCAATGGTGCATGAGCGAGGAGTTAAAAAAAAAGTTAATGTGTAGGAAGCACATGATAGCTTTCGCCCGCCCTGGTTGGTAGTTTGTAGTAGACTTGATGGAGGAGTGCCCTGATGACGGGTTTGTATTGAATTACTGAATTAGGGAAGATAACCTGGTCTGATTAATCACATCTGGGGAAAAGATGGCAATGTGCGATGAAGCCTTTCGGTCTTGGCATCCATATGGATGTTACTTTGACACGTACCACCCACCTGCCACACTGCAAACACTGTTTGAGGCTTGAGGAACCTGACGACGAGTTCAAGGCGTTGGCTTGACCTTCATATTCCCAGATCTCAATTTGATCTAGCATTCGGCTGGATAAATAAGTCTGATCCATGGAGGCCTCAAGTCACAACTTACAGGACTTAAAGGATCTGCTGTTAATTGTCTTGGTGTCAGATGCTTCATGGGAAGTCCATACCTTGATGGTGGTTTTAATGTTATGGCTGATTAGTATTTCGTACTGTATTATCTCCGTTTAGTACAGTTTAGTGGTTGAATACATAGCATAAGTACATAGGGTTAGAATCGTTCTCTTTGCTTCCATTTGACTATTTGCAGTGAGCATTGACACGTTTACAGTTTTCGAAGTTTTCTAAAAAGATAAAAAATAAACAGAAATAAGCACAGGAGGCCTTATTCAGCATGTCTTTATGTCTGGAACATATAGGTGCGTTTAATATTCTTGCATATCACGTACTCTTAGGGCATTTCAACTTCATATGCTGGAAAAACAAACTGCTCACACTTGGAAAATGTAAATAGTGTGTACTGGATGTCTATGTCCACGAGTGTATTTTGACTATATTTATAAATGCATAACTTTGCTCAGAATCAGTATGCAGCGATTTCGAGACATCTTTTGTGTATCTATTAACTGTGATCTGTTAATGGGCCAAAAATCATTAAGACGTGTTGAAACGTTCATCTTTATCACTTTGCATATATGTAGTGTTTACAGATGTGGGAAATGTCCAGGGGCTGTATGAGGAGGGAAATTCCAGAATTCAGTTTTTGATTTCTCACATGCTGAGCTGCGTGTTGGAAACACAGTGTCAGTGCTGCAGTTTTTTTCGTCTAAGTTATTTGTATTCCAAGGATAATATTTTGTAGGTCATAATCATACTGCAGAGTCTTCTTCAGTCAGCTTTTCTTTTTCATTTTTTTTTTTTTGTTGCTTTCACACCATAGTGTGTAATTGTTCTTAAGAATACAAATGCAACCATATAAAATCCTTTACTGTGAAGCGTAGTCTCTTTCCGTTAGTTAAAAAAAAAAAATGCTTGTGGTTTGTTCTATTTAATTCCAGAAACAACACAATTCTAAAGGCTGAAATGGAAACGTTCAAGAAGGAAAGGACTTACAAAACCGGGCACTTTCCAAAAACAAGAGGGTTCCAAAACCAGGAATATTTCAGGGGATAAGAACCAGGAAAATTCCAGAAACAAGCGGTTTCAAAATCACGCACATTCCAGAATCCAGAGTTTAGGAAACCAGGAAAATTCCAGAAGTATGAGTCTTACAAAACCAGTTATATCCCAGAAATGAACATTACAGAACTGTGAACATTCCAAATGCAATAGTGATTCATCTTCCAAACAACAAGTGAGTTTAGGCAGAACATTCCAGGAACATTCAGTGGGGTTCCAGAACCAGGTACATTTCAGAATTTTGCATTCGAAGAACCAGTTCTGGTTCTTGAATTTGAAGGACATTTTACATGAACCAGGAATATTCCAGAAATTAATGTTACCAAACTGGGAACATTCCAAAAACAAGTGAGTTTAAGACTTGAGAACTTTCCAGAAAAAAAATTTGATTTAAGAATCAGGAATAAAATAATAATAAAATAAAAAAAACGGGTTAAAAAAACAGCTACAGTACATTCCAGAATCAAGACTTTAAATACCAAGAACGTTTCCGAAACAATAGTGTTCCAGAAGAAGAAATTTTCCAAAATCCACAGGAGTAAAAAATCCGGGTGCATTCCAGAATCTAGCGTTTAGACAACCAAAAACATTACCAAAAAAAGAATGTTCCAGAACCAGGAAGATTCCAGAAAACAAGTGAGTTTAAGACTTATTTCCAGAACATCCCATAAACAAAAGGGGTTCCAAAGCCAGGTATCATTCAGCCTCCAGTGTTAAAGGACCAAGATCATTCCAGAAACGATTTGAGTCCACAACAAAGGGCCATTCCAGAACCCAGACGTAGGAATATTCCACAATTTTACAGTTGAGTTCAAGAACTCCAAAAGAATATCATGAGAGTTACAGAACCAGAGCAGTGTAAGAATCTATCCAATGACTGAAACTTCAAAGCACTTTTGTAAGTCGCTCTGGGTGAGAGTGTCCGCCATACGACTGAATGTAAATGCGAATGTAAAACAACATTACAGACATGAGGACAGTCCAGAAAGCAAAGGAGTCCAAAAGCAGGAATGTTTTTTTTTTTTTTTTTTTTTTTTAAATATTCATTGCCTGACATGTTAACAACAGTCTGTCTCTTTTTAGTCCTAAAAGCTTTTTGTGTTTTTCCCATACTGAAGCATGACAGAGAGAAACAGGACATCTGTCGAACATATTTACTCAAAGGCAGCAAATGAGGTTCTGGAGTCTTTAAAAAAAAGATGACAATTTGTAATTAATTATTTACAACTATCAATTAATCTGTCCTTTATATAATAGCGAGAAATTGCAATCTAATTAAAAAAAATTTATTTGAGGAAAGAAGGATATTTAAATCATTTTCCTGAACACTCTTAAGGGGTGCCAATATTTCTGGAGCTGACCGAAAGGACAGTTCCAGCTCCAGGAGGATCCTCTTTTCTGGAGTGTGTGCTTCGTCCTTACTGCCAGGTTGCTAAAGATATAGTTGAAGGTCACAGCGGTAAGTGATATGTGACTGCCGGTGGTAGCTTTGGTCCAACAGGATGTGTCGCTTCCTCACACACACACACACACACACACACACACACACACAATTGCAAGAATACATACGATGGAAAAACGACAAGGCAGGAGTAAACAGCACACAGCTGACATGTGTTTCTGCCTGTGGGAAAAGCACAGGAAGGAGCCTTGGATTTGGTGTTGCCACACACTCTTGCTGACACCAGAATTCAGTTCTGTGTGTGTGCATTTGTGTGTGTGTGTGTTCTCTGTGTGTGGTAGCACATCCAGGCATTTGCCTTACTTTATTTGCAAATATTTTTGTTAAAATTGTAGAAATCAATATCAATTTCAGAGCTCACTGCAAGCCGAGCATCTGGATGTTGTGACGCTCCACATTGGTTCCATGTGCGCTGACGAAAAAAAAAAGCCGCACCGAAACACTCGCCCCCTCCCTTTTCGCCCGGCTTCGCCCGCCAGCCAGATGAGTTACACATGGGAGGAAAATTAGAAAACTAGGCACAGAGATCCTCAGATCTCCTTTTATGTCAGAATCTTTCTTTTGAAGCAAACAGCCCTGGACATGTGTAATTAATCTTCCAGTTTGTGGTGAGGGAGAAAAAAAAATAATGACATTTAATGACACTGATGTTCTCGAAAAGCAAATCGCAAACATGTTGCCTGCGGCCTGTTCGGCTTCGACACATTGTTACACAATTCCGTTCTTTAATCACATCAGGCCGTTTTCCTCTCTGCTTGAAATATCGGCCCCCTCGACGTGCAGGTTGTTGCACGGGGTCCCCAGCATGATCAAGAACCTTTTAATAGGTTTAAAAGACACCTCGACTCATGGTCACCTGTGCAATTTGTCATCCTGAATCCCGCACAGGATGCGACACACATTCCACAGACAATACCCTGAACCTACTGAGCTGATGATGAAAAACAAAAAAAAGAGACAATAGGCATATTTTTGGTGCAACCTAAATGTTTCTGGGAGGAATTCTGAGAATCCAGTGAATCACAGTTTCAGCATAAGCTATAGAATACAACCAGTAAGTTACATTAATTAGCTTCACCATTACAGTTTTAAATTCTCCAATCCTGATTGGTCAGCATTTTTCTCAAACAGAAGCTCTGATATGTTGTTCTGGATGATCACATCACTCGTTCTCAAACAGTATGTTATTACTTAACATACCGTATACTGTACACTTCACACGTCACTCTAAGCATGGCTGTCTATATGCTGTATTTGAGAGACAGAATATTAGTACATGTAAGTATGGAAATTGCCAACCAGGTTGCATGTTCCAGATATGATTGTTACAAAATCAGGAACATTCCACAAATAAAAGGATTTCAAAACCAGATACATTCCAGAATCCAGAGTTTATGGAACCAAGAATGTTCCAGAAACAAGCATGTCCCAGAACCAGGAACAGTCCAACAATGAACATTATAGGACTTATATAAGTCCAAAACAAGGAACATTCCAGATTTTAAGTCAGTTAAATTCCAAAAGCCATTCAGTTTAAAAATTAAGCAACATTTCAGAAAAAAGGGGCGTTCAAAAATCAGGTCCATTCAAAAATCTAGAGTTTAAGAAGCAGGAAAAAGACAAGAAACAAGTGAATTTACGGCAAAGGATCGTTCCAGAAGCAGGAGTATTCATGATTTTAAAAAAGGAAGAAAATTCTAGAAAATGTTAAAAAAGTAAGGATCATTGCAAAGACAAAAGGGTTGAAGCACCAGAAATATTAAAGAATTGAGTGTTACAAAAATAAATCTTTACAAAAACCAGAGGGACCCAAAACCAGGCACATGTTTCAGAACCAGAAACATTCATTTATGACAAAGGATCGTTTCAGAAGCAAGAGGGTTGAAGAAATAGGAATATTCCAGAAATGGCTTTTACCAAATGGGAGGCGTGAAAAATCAAGAGCGTTCAAAAACCATGAAGAAGTTTCAGATCCAGTAACATTCCAGAAACAAGAGTGGTTCCTGAATCAGCAATATTCCAGAAATGAGTATTACACAACTCGGGATATTATGAAAGAAAGAGTGCTCCATAAGCAGGATCATGGCAGGTTTTAAGAAGCAAGAAATTACCTAAAACAAGTTAATGAAAAAAATGGTTCCAAAATCAAGTACATTCCAAAATCCAGAGTTTAAAAAAGCAGGAACATTTCAGAGACAAGAGTGTTCAAGAACCAGAAATATCACAGAATTTAGTGTTACAGAAATTAATCTTTACAAAACCCAGAAAGTCTCAAAACCAGGAACATTCTAGAGCTTCAGAACCAGAAACATTCATTTAGGAAGCAGGAAGATTTCTTCATAAACAAGTGAATTTAAGACAAAACATCATCCCATTCACAGTGTTCTAGAAAAAGGAATATTCCAGAAATTATAATGACAGACCTGGGGAAATCCTAAAAATCAAGAGGTAGCCAAAAATTGGAACAGAGTGTTTGTGAACCAGAAACAGGAGACAAAGACCTACTTCGCAAGCGGCAAAGTTTAAGAAGTAGGAACATTTCAGAAATAAGGGAATTGAAGAGACAAGAACGTTCCAGAAACAGGAGAAAATTATAGAGTTGAGCATTATAAAACTGGGTACTTTACAAAACAAAAAACAACAGGTTTACAAAGTTTCCAGAGTTTAAAAAGCAGGAACATTCCTGCATTCATCAAAGCTAAATGGTTATTTTCACGTGGCTCTCAAAGCATGGCGTCCATTCGCTTTCTTTGATTGTCAGAACACTTAAATGGAAATCGCCAGCCAGCGCTTTAATCATGCTGCCTCTGAAGTCTGTTTCGAATTTTACAGAAGATAAACTGTGTGAAAGGGCAAAGGTGTTGGGTTTTTTTATCGAAGAGGGAAATCTCCAGGAGCGCTCGCTGAAAAGAAATTTTCCTCTGATTGTACGTTCGTACTGGCAGCCTGCCCTGTCTTTATGAACGAGGCTGATTACCGAGCGCTCAGCTCATTTCTTGGTCAACAGCCAGGAATAGATTTTTTTTAAACATCTACAAAGAACCGTCAGTTCTCTGGATCACTGACGGCATCTCTATAACAAGGGAATAACACGGCGAAAGAGTGAACGTCGCCTAGATACGGTTAGGAATCACTTCCAAGCACACTCACCACCATAAGATATCTGTTTATATACTTCACCGAATTCAAGATGGCCATGTTTGTGTGGCTCAAACCATACATTTAGACATACACAGCTGCAGCATGACACATCTGGAAAAATACACAGCTGGCAGAGAGATGGATTCCTCCACTCCAGAAAACAATGAACCAACTCGGCGAACTGCTGAAAGGGGCGTAAGTGGGTTACAGGAGACACCCATTTACCCAATGAGGCTCAGGATGACTGAAGATCATTATGGGCCGGTCCGTTTCAGACTGGAGTTCCTCCCTACTGTCTCATGGAGCAAAAAAAAAAAACAACAGATACACACATGATGTTACTAAGATGACAGATATATTACCAAGTCAATGTGACACACGTCGAATTATCGGCCGGTTTTATGAGTCACAATTTTTATCGTAAAAACACAACAATCTATTTCACACTATGGACAAAAATTGATGTACTAACAACCAATGCAATCAGGAACATCAAGAATATGTTCACGTGACAGTGGAAAGAATGCAATTTTTGTATGAGAAAAGAACGTTTTGGCACCCTTGCCTCTACAGTAGTACCTCGGAGATGAAAACTTAAGGTTATATTTTGCATTTGTGAAATGCATTTTCATATAGGAAATAATGTAAATGTAGATAATCTGTTCCAGCCGCCTAAATTTTTTTACTAACATTACTAATTTCCAACACTATAATTATGTTTGTATTAAAAAAAAAAAATCATAATGTTTGGAAAAGACATGTAAATGAAGTAAAATATTAAATAAATAGACATTAAACCTCATTTAACCTTAATTTATGGCACCAGAGAAACCGCAAATACACCGAGAGGCCGACACTCCATTGTTGTTTATACATAAGACCAGTTGGCATTTTTTTTCCAGCGCCGGATAAGACTGTGAATCCTTCTGTCTCTTTGTGGGTACATCGAAATTGAATTACTCATCATTGGGACAGTATCACAGGACATCGTTTTTTTCCATTCTCCCAGAAATCATGCTTGAATCATGCTCCCGGATTGACTCTTAAAGCTGGTGAGGAGGCACACACACACACACACACACACACACAGTATACAGGACGTGGGACTGTACATCCATACACATAATACACACCAAAATATTTGTATATAGTTGTAAATAGTCATATTTTGTGCACGGCAGTGTCTGTTTTGTTTCGTTATCAGGACCCCTGCTTCTGTAATTAATCTTGGTTAATTAATTAATACAACTGTTACAGACATTCTCGGGACCCATGCTGCTATGACTTCACTAAATCCAGAGTCGTGGAAGTACACGCGTCCGAGTTGGTGGATGCAGAACAAAGCTCAGGACTGCATGCGCAATGATAACCTCATTGACCAGGACTCCGCTTTCATCATTGGGGAGTTTATTGTACTGCCAAATTTCTTGCAAAATTTCAGTTCTTAAGGCGAATGCCGAGGTACCGTTGTATTTGCATCACTCACCATCGTTAAAACAACCTCACTCCATTTCATGGTAAATAAAAAAACATATTGTGAATCTGATAACCTAGGAGGAGTTTTTTTTTTTTTCCGTATCATGTTCATCAACACTCACAACCTCTACCTCGACTTCCTTTTTCTGATCCTTCTATCCAGTGGTACTTTAAAAAGTATTCTGTATGGCTGCTTTCTGGTAAAAACATATCAAAACCTGTTAATATATGAATATTCTGGCCTCTTGATACCAAAATGTCTTCATATGAGCACATGACATTTTCTCCTAACTATGTACAGTATTCTACTAGGAGGACCCTTGGGTATTACTCGTTTGCCAAATTCCTTTGACGACGTTGATTAAGTTCATAGTTACTAAGTGCTAATAAACAGAAACAGTCAGGAGAAATAATGATAATAATATACATAACAGTAGAGTCTTGAAATCAGGAGGTTATGTGCTGAAACAACTATTAATTGATTCATCTTCTATACCACTTATCCTATGCAGGGTTGCGGTGGGCCTGGAGCCTATCCCAGGAGAATTAGGGGGACACGAGACAGCGTACACCCTGGACAAGGTGCCACTCCATTGGAAGGCACACACACACTACGGTTGATTTGGAAACACCAATTAACCTAATCTGCATGTCTGTAGGAGGAAACTGGAGTACTCGGAGGAAACCCACCATGTACTGTACATGAAAACTCCATGCACACAGACCCACAGAGGGAATCGAACCATCGACACTGGAGGTGCGAGGCAACAGTTCAATTCAATTCAATTCAATTTTGATTTGTATAGCGCTTTTAACTATTGTCATTGTCGCAACGCAGCTTTACGCAATCAAAAGAATTATTTAAGTTTGTATGGAATGTGAATGTGTATGAATTAAAATGGTCAGATAGTCCCTGGTGAGCAAGCGACAGTGGCAAGGAAAAACTCCCTGAGATGGCAATAGGAAGAAACCTTGAGAGGAACCAGACTCAACAGGGAAC